>VDFB02271358.1:144820240-144907742 GCA_007258455.2 Sequoia sempervirens | reverse complement strand
GAAATCGGAGAAATGAAGGTCTCCCTGGAAAGGGAAAGCAGAACCTGAGGTCAAGTGGAGGAGCTGTTAAGAAGCAAGGATACAAAGTTAACAACCCTACAGGAACGACTCAATGCATCAAATAAGAAGGTTGATGAGATGATTGAAGAACTCGGGTCGAAGGAGCTTGAGATAAACCTTTTGAAGATTCCCTCCCAGCCTTTTGTTCCTTAAACAAACCTCCTTTTGGTAGCTCAGCAATTATATGTCTCCTACTGGGAGAAAGTCAAGTCCTTTTGTTTATCCTTGCAACTAGCACTCTAATTCAAGGCGGATGTGAAGAATTTAAGTAGGGAGGTGTGTGGTACCATTGATCAGGTACCACAATTTATTGTTGAGAAGGTTCCCAAGGCTAAGAAATTGCTAGAAAAATTGTACATGGTTTCAAATGCAGACTTGGAAAAGGCAGGGATAGATGATCGGAGGTCAATTGTCAAAAAGGTGAAGGAATTCATTCATTATCATGTAGCAATGCTCCAAGCTAATGGTTGTTTGGTCTCACTAATTTGGACTATGAGTAATATGTAGATGCAATTTTCCCATTTGACTCAGATGGATTTTCCTTCACCTTTCCTCTGACAATTCAATGGCCACGATGAAGCATATTGTGGCAAGGATCAAGGATAAGCAGCAAGATCAATCTTCTTTCCAATTGTTCAATCAACCTCCCATGTCCGTAGACATTGAAGGTGCTATTCATTTAGTAGTGTGGCTTATGTTCCAGCTTGAGTCCGAGACCAAAATCTCCATGGAGCTGCCTTTCAAAGAAATTATTGATTTGCATGAGGCGCAAGAGAATTTGCGTGCTTTATCGATTCCATCTGAGGTCAACTGGCTACCTCTGTAGACTGCCCTTTCAAAGCTCTAAATATTTCCCAATGGACAAGGCTCTAATCTCCGAAGCAAAATTTTTGGGTTCCCATTCTGCAAGCGAAATGCCCCTAATAATCACCAAAAGTTGTGGATTTAAAATCCTTAAACCTACCTTCGAGTTGGTATTATTGTTTTTGCATAGCCTTGGCCTACACTTTGTATGTTGCATATTTTGGGCCTCCTTTTGGTAGCACCTTCATCCGCTTACACCATGTGTAGATAGCATGTGCCTTTGGGAACTCTTTTCCCTAGCTTCTTCTCCAACCTCTATTTGTGTGCCACGTTGCATCATTCTATAGTCACTTTTTGGATAGGCCCCACAATCAAGGCTTTATGCACGGTTTGCTCCACGTGTCACCTCCGCGAGGATCATGGTTGCAAAGAAGGGAGGAATGAATCCCTGCCTTTGCACCACTTGTCACCTTCGTAGAACTTTAGTCTCAAATGAAGAAAGGAAGAATTAGAATCCCTGCCTATGTGCCACGTGTCACCTTCTCGAAGACTTCAGTCCCAAATGAAGAAAGGAATAATTAGAGGCCCGCCTCTACACCACATGTCCTAACTAAATCTTCAAACGGTTAGACACATGTCTTCATGAGAATTTTGTTGCTTCCCCTTTGAGGCCACATCCATCATTGCGAAGGGCACACTTTGTCTAAGGCAACTAAATGCCATGTTTCAAAATCTTTTATGTTGCGTCGATTTTGGAGAATCATTGCAATGGGTGGCATGGCCCATGCCTAGGGAATCTTTTCGGTTATTGGATTTCAAACGGTGGAAGGATCTATATATACTACTTTGACTCTCTCAAAAGGGTTCGAATATACACAAAAAAAAGTACTAAAAAACTATATCTTTAATAGAAGGGATTAAAATAACATGCCATTTTATTTGAATTTACAATACTTTTTTTAGAGGAATCCAAATATTCAAGGATCAAAAGATGACTTAAATTTACTTGTAGTCCCTAAATTAACCAATATGTAAATAGATAAATTATGAAATGCACCATGTAACTCTATAAAATTGGATTAGCTATCTACCTCCCACATTTCCACAACTAAATAAATATTAGGTTGAGTCCTTAAATCTCTCCCACTAACTTGAGGATAATCCCTCTAAGGGTGATCCCACAATAGTGGTTTACACTTTTTGGCCTAACTGGACATTGATATTTTTTTTTTAACACAATCTCCACATTCGGGCACCTAAGCGATTAAACCATAAGGAATTTGAAGATGATGTAAACTAGAGTCTTGTCACATTTTGTCTGTAGATTCTAGAAATATTTTTTTCAATTTTTGGAATCAGATTGCACTTCTTTTCCATCTCCCACAAAATTGGTTTTTCTAAAACAACATTTTTAAAAAGTGATGCACACCAGATAACGATAACTTTTTTCCATGAAGGATAAAATCTAAAATTCTTTCAAATTTAGATTTCTAACTCCACATCTAGTGCTTCCCACTTGGTTAGATAGTTTTTATTGAATATTTTTTCTTTAATCAAGTTTTGAATAATCAAATGACAATCTCGCATATATAACGCACCGTGATAACCCAACTTTTTATCGTGATGTATCAAAATTCTTTCTTTTTTGTTGGATCATGACTTCAATATCCTGACATGCAATCATATTTAAATTTTTTTTATAATCTTCTATTTTCTACTTGTGCATTAGAGATTTTTGTTTTCGATGAAAAACCTATATTTACTAAAACTTAAAAAATAGATAGATAATAAAACCAAAACATACTAAAATTATATTCATTGGATAGCTCGTTCTGAAGGCTACTCGATTCCAAGTTTGGTTTCTAAATATTCCCCCATTTTCATCCCCAACCGGAGCTTGAAAGCGTAAAATTTTAGGTTTTTTGTGTGAACAAATTAAAAAATTAGGGAAAAAGGGGGTTCGCTAGAACCAGGGGGGTTCTAGCGAACCCCCAGGGGTTCTAGCGAACCAGGGCTCATTCGAACCCCCACTAATATGCATTTTTCCTTTGTTTTTTGGGCAGGAAATGTGGGCCCAATAGTTAATGGGTTTGCTTGAACCCTAGTTCGGTCAAACCCCTTTATGGTTCTGTTGAACATGTAGGTTCATGCGAACCCCTAAAACCAATTTTTGCCATGGGGTCATTTTTTCTCAAATTTCCCCTTCCTCTTCAAAAGTGTAAACCACTTATGTGGCTTCACCCCTAAAATTGATATCTAAGCCAATAAATCCAATACTCATCATGTGCAACTTACCATTATTTTGCCTTTGGTTTCCTACCAACATTCTTGTTATTCTATGGTGTGGATTTTATTTTCTCTCAAAATTCTTCTTGAACCTGTTTATATTATTGTTCAAGGGAGGTCATCTTTGATTATTCATATTTTGTGATTTAAAACCATTTCTTTCTTTCTTTTTTTATCTCCTCTCAAACTCATTTTTTCTATGTTCTTCTACAATTATAATTTTCTCTACTACTTGTGTTAAGGTCTTAGGCTAATAGTTTTTGTAGCATAAATAATTTTCTTATAAATCCCCAAGATAAACTTACTAACACAATCATCTTATGTCATTAGATAATACAAATATCTCAATAGACCCATACAATTATTTGTATGCTCAACAATTGTAAGAGTATTCAATTGTATTATGTGAAAAACTATAAGCTTGCGGTCTCTATGTTGATCTAAGATAATCTTGATTAAATTTCTTTCAAAAAATCTCTTTGTTATATTGTATATATCATAATTGTTCATAATTTCCGGGTGATCCCACCACAAATATACTTCACCCTCTAAATGATAAATAGCCACTCTAACCCTAGATATTGGAACCCATATCCATAAGTAAAAATTACATACCCATGAGAATAAACCATGTCCCTAAAACAATGTCTCTACCACCATCTAAGCTATTGAACTTAAGTGGATGCATAATCTTAAGCTCTTTTAGTAGTGGACCTATGCTTTTGTTATGAGGTGATTCCTCATGATGCAAAAAGATGAATTGAAACTAAAGTTGAAGCTTCTTTATTACCATCATGCTCTTCTTCACTACCATGTTTCTCGCATGCTCTTCCCTCTCAATAAAACCTACCTATTTATCTTATTTAAGCTTCTACTTGTTCCCCACCTTAATGTCAAGTTGGTCTAAGCTTAAGTTTTTCCTATGAGAATCTAAAGTTGATGCCAATTCTTAAGTACTTTCCTTAAAACTACCACACTTCAAATCCTTAGTTAAGAACAATGTTTGATTCATTTAGTTGCAACCTCTATCATGCTCAATCTATCCTCATGCAACACATGTCCTTTGGTGAATGCAACTTTTCTCATAACTATTAACAAGCTATCTTGAGGGATCTCCTTTCCATCTTGGTTGCAAGTTGTTTAAAAAATTGCTTTATTGAGATTGAACACCAATTTGAATGTTATTTTAGGAATCTAATGTGACAATTTGTGATTAATCTTATAGATTTAATTCTAACATAATTTCCTAGATGACTAATTATCGAACCTCTTGCAAGAGATTCTCAATTCCACCAATAGTTTGTCCAATAAATGAAACAAGTGCAAGAATAGATCTTTAAACAAGGAGTTATTCAAGATAGACTTGACAAACACATTGAGAGAAACACTGAAAATCTCTTCTACATTTACTGAAAATTCAATACTTCATAACCAAGAGAAAATTAATCACAATCTAATTTAACTTACATCCAAATCATACACTCAAAACAATATAAAAACAAAAAGTAAAATTAACCATCTTAATCTAACTATTAAGAAATAATATTGATATGTTTCAATTTAAAACTTATTTTTGAGCTTATAATTGTAAATGAAACTTCTACTTAATCTCTTTATACAACTTTGTTGGACAACCAAAAAAAAAAAACTGAACAAACACGTAAATTTTATGTTTTTTTCCATTTAAATGACTTGAAGGTAACTCAATAACATCTACCACCATGCATTCTCACCTCCAAGTTGGAAAACGACCTCACACAAATCGCTAAAGGAAAGTTGTTTGTGGGAATTAGTGTCTCATAAAATAGGTATTGGTGGGACACTACAATGCTTAGAATGCTTATACTTTTCAATCCACATCATTTCCTTACACATCGTTCAAGACAAAATGAATTAATGACTCCAACTATTACCAAGGAATATTTACACTATTGTTTATTAAGACAGTTTTGGAATACATGCCTTTTTCAAAGAAGATTGTTAGACTTTTTATTCCTTCTTTGCTACCTAGTTCAATCCAAATAACTCCTAGGTTATAAAATGGAACTCAAACTGTGGCCCATAATGTAGGTCAATGGACTTAACTAGGTAGATTCACGATAAGCCAAGGTTTTCTATGATGCCGTATTATAAATCAAATGCTATGATAAAATGATATCACATAATATGAAAGTATGAAGTTATGGATACAATTTTAACAATCATGACAATCTGATTATAATAGTATAATAACAGTTGAAAACATGCCAACAACGAGAAATAAAATATGGGCAACGAAATCAGCATTTCATATATAGAATTATATAAAATTGTAGTTTGTTGTTGAAGATGTTTCTAAGCTCTGTGATTGGCATTGTGTTAACTTAGAATTTGTTGATTTGAAAATGAATATGTTCCAATTGATAGACACTTCCTTTATTGATCTTTGACAAAATCTATTGTAAAGATAACAAGAGATCAATTTGGAGGAAAATCTTAGAGTGTTCTAAAATTCGGAATTTTGGATGATCAGAAAAATTAAAAAATATAATTGAACATCTAGTTCTCCACAAATGCAAAAAGACAAAACATATCTAACTAAGTTTGCTACAATATTATTCTTCAATCCCAATCCAAATAAATCTCTTTTCCAACTCAAATGATGCCCAAAATTTGTAGGAAGATCTCTAAAAGTGAAAGACCACAATCTTTCAACATATAATAGTTTTTTCAAAGTTTCGTCTACATTACAAAAGAAATATTTAATGAGATGAACATGCAAGCATTTTAATCTCTTGTCAACTAGCAATTTGTAGTGTATTCCAAGAAAACATTTGTGCATATGTATTAGCTTTGGACTTCATATTTGACAACTCAACTTAGACCAATTTATGATTAAATTTGTGTATTCATTTGATATTGAGCCTGAAGAATAAGGATATTTTTGGAAGGAGATAACCTTCTTTAATACAAAGAAAGAAAAGTGATGAGAAGAAAGCCAAACCAAAATCTTAAAAAACTACAATGTTTTGGGGTGAACAATTTTCTAGTGAAATAAAGTTGAATTTAAAGATTACACAAAAATAATAAATTATGTGTACTTCAAGCCAAAATAATCTTTGATAACTAACTAGGAGGACCATTTCAAGGAAGAGAAGTACCATATATCACTAAAATATTTCTCTTTTTTTATAAATGATAATATTTCTTAGGAAACACAATGATCAATGGTTTTGCTTGAGGGTGAATAAGCCTTCTCCATTCGATGGAGGAGGAACCAAAGCTAAAACCATGCTACGATAAAAATTCCTTCCTATTGACACTCAATTTTACTATGTCCAATTATGCTTCAATCCAACTTTTTTGTGCATTCAAGCTTCATTATAATACCCATCTTTTATAACCAATCTGAGATATTTCCTAGTCTCCTTTCGTCAAAATTTTCCTAAGATTTGTTCTCCATCACCCCATGTGGCTACCAATGTGTTGCCAAATATCTCAAAATTCCTAAGTCTAGGGTGTTTCTATTATTTTTCCTAAGTGTGCAAATTTTTTAGAGTTTCAAAGTTTTCCATCTTGGTATATTTTTCCTCCCACCCCCACTTTTTCCCTTGTCTTTGTTAGAGTTTCATACTTTATTTTACTATCATACTTTTCCTCGAACCCCAAACATTAATGGTTTGCATTAAGTTACATTTCAAAGTCACAGTTCTAATAATCCATTTATGTGCATTCTTTGTGGCATTAGTTCCTTGGTATTCTCATTCTCTGACTCTTGATATTTCTTTCTATATACTTTTTAGAGTTAGACATGTAAGAATACCTTTAACATTTTACTTATGGGTATGAGTTATGAAGTATTCTTGACTCCTAATCCATAACATTCCACACCGTTGTTTTATCAAGTTCATGAGTTTGGACCAATTTTTACTTGCATGTCTTGTGTAATGAATTCCTTGGTATCTAGGTAATAACCAATTCTCAATATTTCCCTTCATGTATCCTTTCAGTATTGATGATACAAAAATACCTTTATTCATTTACTTCATGTATGAGGTATGGTGTTCTCCCAATCCCTAATCCCCAACAAGTGGTATGGATTCTATGGTATTCTCGATCCCTTATCCCTAACAAGATCAAAATTTTGAAACTCTTAGATTTTGCATTGTAAAACTTCCACCTACCTCCCTACATGACCCAAAGTGCCACTAATGACTAAATTTAATGCTATAATTACTCCAAAGGGCTTTCTCACCCAAAAATAGTAATGCGTCTCAAGGTGTAGATTCAATTATGCAAGATGAGGATGACCTTTATTGTCATTAATATGATGGCGAGTTTTAGCTCTTGATGGTACTTGTGTCTATTCTAGACTACCATTTTAACATATTTTATAATATCTAAGGTGACCTTACTTGATACAATCATGACCTTTAATTCTTCCTTTATTTTTGAAGTGATGTGACAACCAATATAGTGCAAAATACTCCAATTCATTTTCTAAAAAAGGGTCAATCATTTTATCTCTTTCATGCAAATACAAGTGTTAAGGTGCTTCTATGGTTTCAACTCCTATAAGTCTAGTCACCATTAGAGCAAAATTGTCATGTCCCCTTTTATAAAAATAACATTACACTATTTTTGGTAAGCTCAATTTCTTATGTAGCAAGTCAAGACTTGCGATGAATTAGAAGGTTGGGTTTTCAAAGTAAATTAATTAAATTATTATTTAATGATAAATTTATGAATTCATAAATTATATTTTGGGGCAAAGTTGGGCATGGGTTTCTAGTGGAGCATGTTAACAATCAAATTGGCGATTCTCCTCTTGGCAATGGGAGTTATAAACTATATGAGTGACCCATTCTTGTTGGAAGGAGTTACAACTTTTCAAATTTATATTTCCCTCCTTTTTGGGTGTGGAATTTGGGTGCCCAAATTGGTGTTGGTGGTGGTTTGATATATTATTGCTTATTTTCCAAGTTGTGTTTCATTCTATGCATCATTTTCTTTGTGAAGTTTCTTCTAGGTAAATAGATGAAGGATGAATCTCTGAGGTTGGTAAAATAAGGGGATTAAGGATCAAAGATAGTGGTTTTGGAGGATCTTCCTAGTGTAATTCCATTTAGAGATTGCCACTATGTTGAAAGCTTTTTGTTTGATGTTCTTTCTTTAATTTGATTCATGGGAGTTTGGTGTAGTTTGAGGCGAGTGTATATTTTTGAGTTTGATTGTATTGATGTTGTGACCAATAACATGTCTAAGATGGTGTGGGCTAGGAGAGCCCAGAAAATAAAATAAAAGGATGTCACAAGACCTGTCGAGCCATTCATGCAAACCCTCTTTAATGAGGATCAAGGGTCGATAACATTTGCATCCATGATGCCCAACACCATCAAACCTCAAGGGAAGATGCAACCTGAAGATTACACAGTCCATGCCAGAGGGATCAATCTACACAGGCTCGACCACAAGACAAGGTTGAGCTAATGGAAGAAACTAGAGGGTTGTGACTACAAAATTTTTGAAGCGTAGTCATCAATTGACCAAAATGTAGTACCCCTCCATTTTGCTTATGTTTCCTGACAGTATTTTTTTACTTTGATATACCCTAATACTTTGTTTTGATGTATTTGATCACTGACAGTAGAGTGATGGTGGATTTATTTTATGATGTGATGATACACTATTTGGATGGTGATTATTTGTGACATGCTTTATGTTAGCATAAATATTTATTTGAGATGATATTGCTATATATACTCATGGTAGTTTAGTTGTTATTTATTTCATCAGTTTGTTGTGAAATTGTATTGGTGAAGAGAACGGTATTGCATCACTTGCTTGTGAGTGCCCTGTGATTTCCACAATTTTCTCTTCACGGTGTGTTTGACTTAGGATGTATATACATGCACGACATATGTCTAATTGTAGGATTGCAGGTACATGACATCGACTCCACCTGGTTTCACAAGTTTGAGTGTGTCCAGGCTCAATGGTATTGTTGATTGGGAGATAGTAATGAGGATTTTCCTAGTCTAGCCACAAACCTAGTCACAGTGTGCCGTCAGTTTATGTCTGGTATGTTTGGTTGTCACGTCTACGTTTGCCTTGTTAATTGTTATTTATTATGCAAGGTTTATTTTATGAAATTAATGTTAGAATAATGTTCTTAATGATTTAGTTTTTATTTAATTAATTTTAAATAATGTTGTTAAAAGATTTTTATTTTATTTAATTAATTAAATTAATTTATTTGGTAAAATAATTGATTCCTTGTGATTAAATTTATTTTATTAAGTAAATAAATTAATTGATTAAATTTACTTATTAAGTGAATAGATTAAATATAGTTTAGATGCTATTATGTGAATTGGAATTTTAAATTTGCATAAAGTAAATGATATTAATTTTTGAATTTATAAATTAATAAAATAGCATAAATTCTTTATAATTATCAAAAGAAAATATCTGAAAGTTTGTTAAAAGATATTTTAGATTAGCCATGTGTATGAGTAAAATTTAATGCAAAACTCTTGTTGAAAAATTATTCTCAGAGAGAATATTTGTCATAACTGTGAAAGGCAAGAAGTCACTTCATGAAAGAGGAAAAAAGAGGAAATTGGCTGGAAAATTGTTTTTCATTTTTGGTTAAAAATTGGAAGAGGTTCTCGGGAATATTTTTGGCTCAGTATTTTGCATCTTTCTGGAAGTGGAGATTTTGGAAAGGGCTTTGGAAATTGAACTCAAAAGGGGAAGCTTTGCTCCAACCTACAATTCTTCAAGCTTCAAAAAATATATATTGA
Organism: Sequoia sempervirens; assembly: GCA_007258455.2. Classification (NCBI taxonomy): domain Eukaryota; kingdom Viridiplantae; phylum Streptophyta; class Pinopsida; order Cupressales; family Cupressaceae; genus Sequoia; species Sequoia sempervirens. The sequence continues at coordinate 144,897,807 of VDFB02271358.1, read as the reverse complement.
AAACTTCTCTATAGAATAATTTGTTGAAAATATTCCTATAAAAAACTTGTTGATAGCCTCTATGAGTAAAATTACTGTGAAGATTTTGTGCTTCTGAAGAAAACTTTACAATAAAATCAAAGAGCCTCATAGAAAATTATTGTTAAACAATAGAAATTTTCAAAAGAAAACCTTTGTAGATTTGTAAATGAAATTCTTTGGTTAAACTCGGGAAATTGGAAACCTCTGTGAAATTTTCTAAATATTTCTTGTAGATAATTATCATGTTTTCCCCAATTTATTTTATTTGTCTTGAAAAATGAAAATCCCTGGTAAATCTTTTCCTGTAGAAAAAAATTGTGAAAATTTTCCCAACTGTAGTATTCATTGATAAATATATATACATAAATAAATTCTAGGTTTATAATGTAAAATTTCTTGAAAGAAATTTATATTAAAAAAAGATGTAAATTTTGTACAGCGATTTATTGAATCGCAGTTTTAAAATAATAAAAAATGGAAGGCAATGGGGGGGCTACCCCCACAACCGTTCCCCCTCATGGGAGGCGGCAGTGAGGGTAGCACCGACACTGCCAACACTGTCGGTCCCCACTGTGGGGTTCAGCTGTGTACATCCACCACCCATGTATGTTAAATTTCATTTTATTTAAAAATATATATTTAATATTATATATATATATTTGTTAAGCCTATATTTATACATATATATATTAATGCGTTTAATTTTATATATATAGAAAATTGAAAAATTGAAAAATGCAAACGCATAGATGAATATTTAAATTGATTTAAATATTTAAATTGATTTAAATATTTAAATTTAATTTCTTTATTAATGATAAACAATATTTCTATTAAATTGATTAATTTCATGCAATGTGATATTGATTTGATTAGATTTAGGAAATCCAAATATTAGATTATTTAATTGTCTAAATTGTTTTTTTTAAAGATGTGTTCTCTTCTATTCACAATTATGGGCAATTTGAGGCAATTGAGTTAGTAAGTCTTCCAGATAAGTTTACTTTATGTGGGGAGTTGTTATGTGTTTTGGATATAATCCTTTGAGTTAACTTGGGTAGTGCACATAGTTCTTTTCAGTTTAGACACCTGGTTCTATGAACGGGTTGTGATGTTTATTGTTATATAGTTGACATTTGATGTTGGTTTATGTGCACCTTGTCTACCCATAGTTAGTGGAATTAATTTCCTTATGTTGTTATTAGGGGAGTGGCTCTTTATGAGGGCTGACACACAAAGTGGTGTCTGGGTAACTCATGTGGAGGTAGTCTAACCAATGAAAACTAAATCAATACATTAGGTAGTCTAAAACATTTAACTGGATAAATTATGCATCACTCATGGACTCAAGGGCTAGTTCAGACTTGGGGATGAGTCAAGAAGGCCTGGAATGGAAAGATTGTTATCTTGTCTTTATGAAAGATGATGGATTCTGCATTCGATTGCATGTGGGGTCGAGTTTTGTAAGATGTTACCAAGGTAACCCAAGATGGCGGCCGGAACCTAGGAAGATTCACCTAGGTAACCCATGCAACAATGTGATGACACTCCACCTATAATAACAATATCTTTGTGAATTTGTAGTACTTGATCCTTTAGTTCTGGAAGCAATGTAACCATTATGTTAAGTTTGTACTTGTATAGTTTTGTCTATGGTTTTGCCTATGTCTAGAGATTGTAGGTTATGTCTAGGGAACCTTTTTACTATCTCCTAGCATGGGGGTGGGCCTACGGGTATCACTTGGTTGGGCGGAACGTGCACCTTACACTGTTCAGTCCCTAGTTCTTGTTTGTGATGATGGGTACTTCTTGTTTGGAGAACTTGCGTGTGGATATGTACTATCTCTTATGTCTCATTTATATTAGTGGATACCTTATTTATGTATCACTCCTCAATTGTAATCAAGGAGAATTCTTGTAACTTGTAAATGTTATACTTTTGTATGATCTACCTCATTTGGAAATAAGTATTGTAACTATTAAATTAAATGCAATGCAAGAATGAATCATTAATGTATCGCATACCTTAAGTGATGTAATTTAATGTTATTGAATGTATGTTCTTAGATTTATGAAAGTTAATCACATGCTATATTTAGTTACTTTTGTTATTTATGGGATTTTCATGTAGTGCGTTGTCGCGTGTATTAGGGAATGTACGCATTAATGATGTAAATGTTACATGTAATAATACACTTTTTTTTTTAAATTATTACACTTCCATAGTGACTGCAACATTCCTTAAGGTTACATGGCGGGGCATTACACAAAAGGGAAGAAGAGCTCAAAAATGTCAAAGAAAGAGTGGAGATCTTACAGAAGAGAGAAAAGGATAAAGATGTTGTGGAGATCTTACAAAAGAGAGAAAAGGATAAAGATGTTACATGCTTGTCTCAACAAGTGTAAACAAAAAAGGCCAAGCTCCAGGAGGAACTTGCAAAGTTCTAGTCTCAAGATCTAAACCTAATTGCTAATCTACAACTAATAAAAGGAACTTCAAGATCAACAAGCTCAATTGGAGAAAGAAATGAAAGAAAAGGATAAAAATCTTCAAGACCAATAGACTCAATTTGAAAAGGAGATCCAAGAGATGAATGTCTCTCTAGAAAAAGAATGCAAAAACTGAAATCAAGTTGAGAAGTTGTTGAAAAGCAAAGATGCATAGTTGATAACTCTATAGGAACAACTCACCACATCTAACAAGAAGATTGACGAGTTGATGGAAGAAATCAGGTCAAAGGAGGTTGAGATAAATCTTTTAAAAATTCCCTCATATCCCTTTATTCCTCAATTGGATCTTCTCTTGGTGCTGCAACAATTATATGTCTCCTATTGGGATAAAGTTAAGTCTTTCTATTTATCCCTACAACCAACACTACAATTCATGGCAGATGCGGAAAAATTAAGTGAGGAGGTGCATAGTACAATTGAACAGGCCCCATAATTTATTTTTGAAAAGGTGCTCGAGGCCAAGAAATTGTTGGGAAAATTGTACATAGTGACAAATGCGGACTTGGCGAAGGCAAGGATAGATGACCGGAGGTTAGTTGCCAAAAAGGAAAAGGAATTTATCCATTATCATGCAGTGATCCTCTAAGCTAACAATTGCTTGGTCACATTGAGTCTGACTATGAATCATATGCAGATGCAATTTTCTCATTTGACTTAGATGGGCTTTCCCTCTCTTTTTCTCTCTGACAAATCAGTGGCCATAGTGGAGCATATTGCAGAAAAAATTTGAAGAAAAGTAGCATATCTACTTTCCAATTGTTCAATCAACCTCCCATGGCATAGGACATTGAAGGCATCATCCATCTGATAATGCAGCTTCTTTTCCAGCTAAGTTTGAGACTGTCATCTCCATGGAGCTACCATTCAAGGAAATTATCGATCTACATAAGGCATAAGAGAATCTATGCGCCTTATTGATGCCATCTGATGTCGATTGGCTACCTCTTTAGACCGTCCTTTCAAAGCTCTAAGTGTTGTCCCAATGGATATGGCTCTAGTCTTTGAACCATGGATTTTTGGGTTCTCATTCTACATGCGAAATGCTCCTTATTAGTTGCCAAAAGTTGTGGATTTAAATAATCCTTAAAGCTCCCATTGGGTATATTTTGTTTGGTTTTGCATAAGCCTCAGCCCACACGTTATACATTTGCACCTCTTCAGGGTCCCTTTTCATGGCGCTTTCATCTGTTTACACAATGTGTCAGCAACACGCACCTTTAAGAGTTCTTTTCCCTTGCTTCATCGCCAAGCTCCGCCCAATAGCCACGTTGTATCTTCCAAAAACACCTTTTTGGCAGACCTTGCAGTTAAAGCTTCATGTGAATACCGTGCCACGTGTCATCTTTGTGGTGACCATAGTCACAAGGGAAGGATATTAGAAAGAGATGCCCCACCTCTATACCATGTGTCCTAACTAACTCCTTAGGTGGTTTGACACATATGTTCAGGAGAATTTTGACCATTCCTCTCTTGTACCACAACCATCATTTGAAGGAAGGTGTGCTTTGTTCGAGGCAATAGAATTTTGTTTTAGTACCTTTCTGTTGTGTCTATTTTGGGAAAAATAATTGTGAGGAGCAGCACGGCTCGTGCCTGGGAATCTTTTTTGTTATCCAGCATTCAGGTGGTGGGAAAAATCTATATATACTGCTTAGTCTCTTGAAAAAAGAGTTTGGAAAATATACAAAGAAAGCACAAAAATATTCTTGGCCTTTGTACTATCTTTATTTCTTATATTAAGGCTTCCAAATTGTGCCAATCTGTTCGACCTCTCTGTTTCTTAGTTATTTGATAAAACATTATAATGTGCTAGTTTTTTGTAATGAGTAGTTTATCTACAAAGCTTCTATAATTTCAATATAATTTTTCTTTTCAAATCATGTTTTATACTCTTCATGTTCAGTGAATGCATATGGAATTTGTATTATGATATTTGATTAACTTCTTTAGAATTTAATCTCTGCTTTTTGTTATTTTTGGCATGTAGATTGTTGAATGGGCCTTCAAATCTCACCTGAAAGGAATTCCTATGCCTATTTACTTGATTTATTGGTGTATCACCTTAGCATTAGATTTTATTTTTCATATATCTATTTTATTTTCCCTTTTCATCCCCCCAATGTAGGAAGAGTCAGCTTCTTTAAAACCTCGAGGTTACTCAGTTTAGCACAATTGGTCTCCCCATTAACTGAGTTTCCCATAAGGCTATGTGCCTAGAAATTTTAGGAATCAACACTATCCATTTGGCATAACTTGTCACCTCTAGTGGTTCAATCCTCGTATTTTGGCTTCTTTCTAATTACCTTGTCTTCTGTTGAGGATTGCAAATTTATAACACAAAATGGCCCCTAGTTTATGGAGAATTCTAATTTTTTCCTCACTCTCTAGACTCCCTTCTTTGATCTGTCCACAACCACTATTACGGAGATCCCAATCCAAATCAGGTTATACAAACTCCCCCTAGTTATGAGGGATTCTTCTCTCATTGGACAAATGATCAATCAGGTTGGGTCCTTCATGAAGATAGATTATGTGGAGCAGGCTTCACTCAGATGCACAAGGGCCTACGCCCTTATGGACATTTCAAAACCTCTTCCTAGCTTGATTCAAATTTAGTCCTCTCATGGTACTTGGGTGCAATTCTTAAATTTTGAGGGTTTTCCCTTTAGATTTTTTTGCTACAATGAGTTGGGTCACAAGATTAGGGATTGTTCTACTCCAAGACCACCTGGATCTAGATGCTATAGCCTTAAGAAGTAGAGTAGAAAATCTAGGTCTTCAGATGTGGATTTCATCTGGTGTAATCATGGAAAGTTCTTTGTTTCTCATTTTGCTTTGAAATTTGATTCGGTGGCTCCTTCTAATCCTTCCTCAACACAAATCTTGAATCTTAATATTTCTCCTATCTGTAATTTGGATATTGTCCCTATTGTGGATGATGTGGAGGATTTGAATTCAAATGGCACTTTCTCATTCATGGATGATCTGGATGTCCCCTCTCCTAATTTTTTTGATGAATATATTATGGCTCCTTCTCATAATTTGAGAATCTCTCAAAGGGAATCCAAAAAGACCAAGCCTGATTGTGGGGATTCGAAGCAGAAAAAAGGAAGGAAATTTGAGGCTAAAAAAAACCACATTGAAGGAAAAGAGGTGATGGAGGAGGGTTCTTAATGGACCATGGAGGCTCTCCTTTCCTAAAAATGTTAAAGTGTAGTTTGGCTTTGGCCGATTGGACTTAGTTTCTCCCTCCTGTTGGATCTGATTCTTGGGTTGCTATGGCTTCACTTCTTCTTGTGGCTATTGGAGTGTAGTTGGTCTATTTGCAATTAACCTTGCTTCTTTACTTATGCTCCCCTTTCTTCAAGGGCTTTCTTTAAGATTTTTGATTTTATCTTTTCATATACAAAAAACTCTCTTTTGAATTAAAAAAATACACCAAAAAATAATCAAGCTAACTTAAGTATTGCAAAGGCTTTAAGACAACTAAAATATGTGGGAAATGATCACCAATAGCTCCCAACATAAGAGATAAAGGACCATGTGTAAGAGATAAAAGACTTTGTAAACTACATCTATGCTTAAACCTAATCTTATATTACATATATAGAGAGTTTCAAGCCTTGGAAAATGAAAAGACCTATGTGATCTTTCATCTTCCCTTTAGAAATAGAAGAGATTGAAAACTTCACTCTCCCTTTTGTGACTTTTCACCTCCTCCTAGAAAAAATAATGCGGATCATTCATCTTCATTTCGAAAGAATAAAAAAGATAAAATAGGACAAGAAAAAATAGGGTATTCACTTATTTTGGATTGATGCCCTTCTTATCCTTAATCTTTCAAAAACTATATCCTTTACATAAGGTCTTAAAACAACATGCCATTTTTAATAATTTACATAATTTTTCTAGAGGAATTCAAATATTCAAGAATAATAAGGATTTTATACAATGAAGTATCAAATGAAATCTAGTTTTTGGATAAAAGGTTATATAAATTTACTTGTAGCCCTTAAATTAGCTAGAATGTAAATAGCTAAATTTTATGAAATGTACCTTGTTACTCCATCAAAGTGGATTAGCTATCTACCTCTGACATGTCCAAAACTACATAAATATTAGGTTGAGCCCTTAAATCTCTCCAACTAACTTGAGGATAATCCCTCTAAAATTGATATCCTCCACAACTCCAATAACTTTTCATAGGTACCTTACCATACATTCATTCCTTAGGTTTCCTATCACCATTCATATTATTCTATGGCGTTTGATTTATTTTATCTCATAATTCCTTTTGAAAAATTTTATATTCTTGTTCAAGGGAGGTTGTCTTCTATTATTCATCTTTTGTGATTTGAAACCATTTGTTTATTTATTTTATTGTCCCCTCTCAAACTTATTTTGTCTATGTTCTTCTACAATTATACTTTTATCTACTACTTGTGTCAAGATCCTAGGCTTAATAGGTTTTGTACACAAATAATTGTCTTATTCATCCCTAAGACAAACTTACTAACACAATCATCTTATGTCATTAGATAACATGCATGTCTCAACAAAATCATAGAATTATCCAAGTATGTTCAACAATTGTAAGAGTATTCAATTATATTAAGTGAAACCCTATAAGCTTATGGTCTCTATGTTGATCTAAAGGTAATCTTGATTGAATTTCTTCTCAAAATTTTCCCATGTTATAGTGTATATATCATAATTGTTCATAATTTATGAGTGATCCCACTACAAATATGCTTCACCCTCTAAATGACAAATAGCCACTCTGACCCTAATATTGGAACTCATATCCATAAGTAAAAATTACATACCCATAAGAATAAGCTATGCCTCTACCACCACCTAAGTATTAAAATTAAGTGGATGCATGATCTTAAGCTCCTTGAGTAGTGCATGTATGTTCTTCTAATGAGGTGATTCCTGATAATGTGAAAAGTTGAATTGAAACTAAAGTTGAAGCTCCTTTATTACCATCTTGTTGTTCACTACCACGCTTCTCATGCCCTTTCTTCTCTATAAAATCTACCTATTTATATTTCTTAAGCTCCTCCTTGTTCCCCACTTTAATGTCAAGTTGGTCCAAGCTCAAGTTTTTCCTATGACAACCTAAAAATGATGTCAATTCTTAATTACTTTCCTTAAAGACACTTCAAAGCCTTAGTTAAGAACAATCTTTGATTCATTTAGTTGCAACCTCTCTTGAATGCTCAATCTATCCTCACCCAAAACATGTCCTTTGTGATTGAAACTTTTTATCATCACTATTAACAAGCTATATTGAAGGATCTCCTTTCCATCTTTGGTTAGCAAGTTGTTTAGAAAACTTCTTTATTGAGATTCAACACCACTTTGAATGTTATTTTAGAATCTATGAGACAAATTGTGATCAATCTTTTATAGAAGCTTTACTTTAAGATAATTTCCTAGATGAATTAATTGTTAAACCTTTTGCAAGAGATTCTCAAGGCCAATCAATAGCTTGTCCAATAGATGCAACAAGTGCAAGAGTATATCATTAAGCGAGGAGCTATTCAAGATAGACTTGCCAAACACATTGATAGAAAAACCATGAGAATCTCTTCTACATTTACTACAAACTCAATACTTCATAACCAAGAGAAAATTAATCACACCATTCTAACTTACATCCAATTCATACACTAAACAATATAAAAGACAATATTTAAAAGTAAAATTAATAACCATCTTAACCTAACTATTAAGAAATAATATTGATATGTTTCAATTCAAAACTTATTTTTGAGCCTTTAATTGTAAAGGAAACTTCTTCTTAATCTCCTTATACAACTTTGTCGGACAACCAAAAAAAATCCCAAACAAACAATGCACCTTATGTTTTCTTTTCCATTTAAATGACTTGGAAGGCACCAATAAATATCTACCACTATGCATTATCCCCTCCAAGTTGGAAAATGACTTCACACAAATCTCTATGAGAGTGTCTATTATTCATTCCTTCCAAGAAGTACAACCGTTGATCCTTAAAGGAAAGTTGTTTGTGGGTTCGTGGGAATTAGTGTCTCATAAAATAGGTATCGGTGGGAGACTACAATCCACATCATTTCTTTACACATCGTTCAAGACAACATGAATTAATGAATTAATGATTCCAACCATTACGAAGGAATATTTACACTATTGTTTATTAAGACAGTTTTGGAATACATGCATGAATCTCGCCTTTTTTCAAGAAGATTGGTAGACTTTTCTTCCTTCCTCTTGCTACCTAGTTCAGTCCAAATAACTCCTAGTTTACAAAATGGAAATCAAATGGTGGCCCATAATGTGGTTCAATGGACTCAACTAGGTAGATTCACGATAAGCCAAGCTTTTCTATGATGTCTTATTATAAGTCAGAAGTTATAATAAAATGATATCATATAATATAATAAAAGTATGAAGTTATGGAAACAATTTTAACGACCATGACAATCTGATTATAACAATATAATAATAGTTGGAAACATATCAATAATGAAAAATGAAATAGCAATAGCAACACAAGTCAACATTGTATAGAATCACATAAAATTGTAGTTTGTTGTTGAAGATGTTTTTCAACTCTATGATTGGCATTGTGTTGACTTAGAATTTGTTGATTTGAAAATGAATATGTTCCAATTGATAGGCACTACCTTTATTGATCTTTAACAAAATCTATTGTAAAGATAACAATAGATCAATTTAGAGGAAAATGTTAGAGTAGAGCCTTGGAATTCTAATTTTTGGATGACTATAAAAATTTAAAAATATAATTGAACATCTAGTTCTCCACATATGCAAAAGATTAACATATTCTAACTACATTTTCAACAATATTATTCTTCAAACCCAATCCAAATAAAGTTCTTTTCCAACTCAAATGATGCTCAAAATTTGTAGGTAGATCTTTCAACATACGTATAGACCCATAATAGATGTTTCAAAGTTTCATCTACAAGACAAAAGAATTATTGAATGAGATGAACATGCAAGCATTTTAATCTCTTGCCAACTAGCAATTTGTAGTGTAAAATCTTCCAAGCAAGCATTTGTTCATATTTATTAGCTTTGGAATTTAGATTTGAGAACTCAACTCAGACTAAATTTATGATTGAATTTGTATATTCATTTGATATTAAGCCTGGGGAATAAGGATATTTTAGGAAGGAGATGACCTTTTTTAATACAAAGAAAGAAAACTAATGAGAAGAAAGCCAAAGCAAAATCCTAAAAAATTACAAAGGGTTGGGATGCACAATTTTTCTAGTTAAATGAAGTTGAATTTAAATATTACACAAAAATAATAAATTGCATGTACTTCAAGACAAAATAATCTTTGATAACTAACTGGGAGGACCATTTCAAGGAAGAGAAATACCATATATCGCTAAAATATTTCTCTTTTTTCTTAAAAATGATAATCTTTCTTAGGAAACACAATGATCAATGGTTTTTCTTGAGAGTGAATAAGTGTGCTCTATTCGATGGAGGAGGAATCAAAGCTAAAACCCTGCTACAATAAAAATTCCTTCCTATTGACACCCAATTTTATTATGTCTAATTATGCTTGAATCCAACTCTTTTGTGCATTCGGGCTTCATTATACCGATCTTTTATAACCAATATGAGATATTTCCTAGTCTCCTTTGGTCAAAATTTTCCTAAGGTTTATTCTCCATCACCCCCATGAGGCTACCAAAGTGTTGTCAAAGATCTCAAAATTCCTAAATCTAGGGTGTTACTAGTATTTTTCCTAAATGTATGCAAATTTTTAGAGTTTCAAAGTTTTCCATCTTGGCATAACTTTCCTCCCACGACCACTTTTTCCCTTGTCTTTGTAAGAGTTTCATACTTTATCTTACTAGCATACTTTTCCTCGAACCCCAAACATTAATGGTTTGCATTAAGTTACATTTCAAAGTCACAGTTCCAATTATCCATTTGCGTGCATCCTTTGTGGCATGAGTTCCTTGGTATTCCCATTCTCTAGCTCTTGATATTTCTTTCTATATACTTTTTAGAGTTAGAGATGTAAGAATACCTTTAACATTATACTTATGGGTATGAGTTATGAAGTATTCTTGACTCCCAATCCATAGCATTCCACACTGTTATTTTATCAGGTTTGTGAGTTTGGACCAATATTTACTTGCATGTCTTATGGAATGAATTCCTTGGTATCCCTAATCCCCAATTCTCAATATTTCCCTTCATGTATCCTTCCATTGTCGATGATGCAAAAATACCTTTATTTATTTGCTTTATGTATGAGGTATGGTGTACTCCCAATCCCTAATCCCCAACAAGTGGTATGGATTCTATGGTATTCTTGATCCCTTATCCCTAACAAGATCGAAACTTTGAAACTCTTAGATTTTGTATTGTAAAAATTCCACCTACCTCCCTACATGACCCAAAGTGCCACTAATGACCAAATTTAATGCTATAATTACTCCAAAGAGCTTTCTCACCCAAAAATAGTAATCCATCTCAAGGTGTAGATTCACCTATACTTTAAATTATGCAAGATGAGGATGACCTTTGTTGTCATTAATATGATGGTGAGTTGTAGCTCTTGATGGTCCTTGTGTCTATTCTAGACTACCATTTTAGCAGATTTTATAAGATCTAAGGTGACCTTACATACCACAATCATGACTTGTAATTCTTCCTTTCTTTTTGAAGTGATGGGATAACTAATATAGTGCAATATATTCCAATTTATTTTCTAAAAAAAGGTTGATCATTTTATCTCTTCCATGCAACTGCAAGTGTCAAGGTGCTTCTAAGGTTTCAACTCCTATAAGTCTAGTCACCATTAGAGAAAAATTGTCATGTCCCCTTTTATAAAAATAACATTCACTATTTTTGGTAAACCCGGTTTCCTATGTAGCAAGTCAGGACCTGCGGATGAATTGGGAAATTTGGGTTTTCAAAGTGAATTAACTAAATTATTATTGAGGGACAAATTTATGAGTATTTATAAATTATATTTTTGGGACCAAGTTGGGTGTAGGTTTCTAGTGAAGCATGTTAACAGTCAAATTGGTGATTCTCCTCTTGGTAGCTCAGGGGTTACAAACTGTATGGTGACCCATTCTTGTTGGCAGAAGTTACAACTTTTCAAATTCATGTTTCCCTCCCTTGGGCATGGGATTTGGGTGCCCAAATTGGTGTTGGTGATGGTTTGATATATTATTGCTTGTTTACCAAGTTGGGTTTCATTCTATGCATCATTTTCTTTGTGGCGTTTCTTTAAAGGCTGGTAGACCGATGAAAGATGAATCTCTTAGACTAGTAAACCAAGTGGATTGATGCTCAAAGATAGTAGTTTTGGGGGTCTCCAAGTACAATTTCATTCAAATATTTCTATTATGTTGAAAGCTTTCTGTTTGGTTTTCTTTATTTAATTTGATTGTGGGAGTTTGGTGTAGTTTGGAGTGCATAGTGTATATTTTTGAGTTTCATATTGTATTTTTGTTGTGAGTAGCATATTTTGTTGTTATTACAACATTCATGTATGCACTTTTTTGCTTGGAACTTTGTATGAAGTTTGGGGTGATTTCGTGTGGAGTTTGCTCTAGTTTTGGTGTAAGTTTTGGCATCCAGTTCAAAGAGTTGTGATGTATTTTGTTGCATCTGTTCATGGTCATTATCTACTATATATGATAGAAAATATGATGTAATTCCATGTGGGGATCAATAATAAATCATTCCATTTTAGTTTCTCTTTACCCGATTTCTAGTTTAATGCATTCTAGTGCTATTTTCAGATTACCATATTTGCTTTGTTTTGAATTTGATACAAATTTAATAATTCCAAATTTTGAGATGAGTTTATTTTGTGAAAATCATGAGATTTTCTAGATTTGGATCAAGTAAGTTGTGGGATATCATAAGTTAATTAGATTTGAGTTAAGTTTTTAATTTGGGACCTTACAAAAATCTTTTGTAAATCACAAGGAGTTTATTGTATTATAATTTACTCTTCTAACCAAATTTCTCTACAGATCCATCTGTATATCTTTATGAGAATTCTAGCTTAGGGTATCCTCTTGCTACATGTGTTGGTATGAATATAATAGATATTGATAAATTTTATAGTATTTTAATTTTTTATAAGCTTTGTAATGGTAATCCCCCTATTGCATATATATTTTTGTAGTTTGAGGATGGATTAAGTTAAGCATGTTTAGCTTCTTGATTTCATTATTTATGATGGATATATTTGCACAACTCATAATCCTTTTTATTTTTTTGTTATCTCTCATGGTGTGTTGTGACTTTGTAATCTAATGAAAAGGAAACGATATTGGAAGTAATGATCCACTAAGAACCTAAACTAAATAAATATTACACCAGTGGATTAGGAGTAAGAGGTAGTTTATATCCACTTCATGATTTAGTGTTATAGCTAAGGAAATATATTTAGAATTTTATAGCTATTGTCATCTTGGAGAATCATATTCTACGTACCCACATCATATAGTTGTACAATGATGATCTTATCAAATTAATAGAAGTATTATCATAGTAGGTTAGTTGTTGGTTTAGTGATAGCTTTTGGAACTAAGAATACACTAGGTACTAGTGCATATTTTTCTATTTACACAACTTTAGTTGTGATCCATATTATTAAGGTTACCTCTAGAAAATCCCCCTTTGGGTATAGATAATGCCAAATTGAAGGGTAAATTACTCACTCTCAAAAAAATGGTCCAATGTTTCCTTACCTAAACTTAAGGTAGAGGTAGGATGCTCTAAATTTGGCACCCCTAGCATTAAGAAAATGACCTAGCTTTAGAGATTCGAGAATGAAATATTGGAGCAACCAAGATCATAATGCAATAATAAAGATAACTTCCACAAGTTAATGATGGACACACACAAGCATACCTATAAGGAAGCTAAGGTAACAGGACAACTTCCTGCACTAATCTCGAGAGGAGGGTAATGCAAAACTTTACAGATCTTCACAATAGTTATAAAAACTTAAACATAATTATCATTATTTATAAAAAAAAATTGGTTACATTTGGACATGGGAGTCACAACCCTAAATATCATTTATTACACACAACCCCATATAACTATGTCTAATAAACTATTACAAATTTCTTAAAGATGGTTTTTGTTTCTATCAAAGCGATCTCTACATCAAGTTTTGGTGTCTTCTATGTCAAATAAAATATTTGTAGATTTTTATTTGAAAAAAAATGTATCCATTATTATATGGTGCATTCCAAAATATGGTGTTCGATACTTTTTTCTTTAAATAATTAGTCTATATATTTGAGGCACACATTTTGGATGTTCACTAGAGGCACATAAATTTCAAAATATTAAGAGTACACATTTACAAAACTTTAGGCATTGCTATTTGCACACAATTTTAGCCATGATCCAACTTTAGTGAACATTGTTAATTTAGACAAGTTTTGATTCAATCTTGAATGTTAAACATTAATAATTTTAATTATTAAATAAGAAAAACTATAATTCTTTGTGGTTCTTGTTTGTTGTGAATGTAATTTCTACAAATTTATACAATATACCTTCTACAATAATCAATACTACAAAAGTAATTATTACAACCTCAATTTACATAAAGTCAATAGTAAAAACATGAAAAAAATTAAACAAATTTTAGAGAAACATAAAAAATTAATTTTTTTTTAAAAGTATAAGTATATGAAAAAGTAATCAATTTGGATTGATTACAAGATAAAGTATCTATAATAATCAAAATAATTACCAAACACTACAATTTTTGCAAGGACTAATAAGATAAAATCAAGGGAATAAGTTAAAGTTCTTTTATATATAAAATTGGAAAGAATAAAAAGAATTGTGATATATTTCATTTGTTTGAGAAGTTCATATTGTAAATATTAAATATAAAGTTTCCTTTATGAGAATTTTTTTGAAAAATAATATATTTAATTTTTACATGAAAAATTTAGATTATATATCATAGTTTATCATCAAATTTTAAAAAATCATAAATTTATAATAAAAAATATTTTAATTTCAATGTAAAATATTTTAAAGTCCAAAAGAAGTATATTTAACATTGAAATGTATTTTTTTATAAATTTAAATTGATTTAATTTATAAATTGACATTTACAAAATATTATACTTGAGTTTAAAAATGGATCACTACCAAAATTTGGCAAAGGATCAAAGTTAGAGAAGAATAAGGCAAGGCATAGGAGGTGTTTATAGAATTTGGGAAGGAAGCATTTCACATTTTGAAATAATTTCAATAACAGATTATGGGACAAAGGGAGGGAGAGGAAAGGAAGGGCCACTTTTGTATGTTCATGGATGATTAAAGAAAGGAGTAGCAAATAAATGAAGGTTAAAGGGAGGGAGAGGAAAGGAAGGGCCACTTTTGTAGGTTCATGGATGATTAAAGAAAGGAGTAGCAAATAAGGTACTACACTTGTTGAAGGTTTTGCAAATGGGGTTGCAAACTAAGTGGGCTTAACCTTGGGGAAAACTCTATGGTTAAGCATGCTTAAGTTGGAGTAGTACTAGTATGGGTGACCTCCCAAGAAGGTCCAGTACTTCACTTCTATGAGCATCACCTAGATACAATGAGTTCTATGTGGACCATTCACTATCAAGAGAGATGGGTTCTTGTGAACCACCACTTATGAAACATGGGTCAATGAGTTTGGCTCGTAAAACCACACAGTTAAATCTTGATAACAATATCACAATTTGATGTGTTGTGGAAAATACCTCTTACTTATCAATTGATGAGCTAAAGGCTATATAATGAATGGTTCATAAGGCACAACACTTGTTCAAGGTTTTGCAAATGGGTTTGCAAGCTAATTGGGCTTAACCTTGGGGAAAACTTTGTGGTTAAGCACACTTGAGCTGGAGTAGTACTGGGATGGGTGACCTCCTAAGAAGGCCTAGTGCTTCACCTCTGTGAGCATCACTTATATGAAATAAGTACTAAGTGGACCATTCACTATCAAGAGAGATGGGTTTGTGTGAACCACTACTCATGAAACATGGGTCAATGAGTTTGACTCGTAAAACTACATGGTTGAATCCTAATAGCAATATCATAATTTGACGCACTGTGGAAAATACCTCTTGCTTATCAAACAAATAACGATCAAGCTAAATCAAGATAAGGGAATGGAGTTCTAAAGAACAAGTACTCGATCAAATTAGATCGGTCAAATAATTCTTGGAAAATGGAAAATCAAATTCGGGAAAGTTGAATATCCCAGTTGCCCAAAAAATGATTTAAATAAAAAGTTCATGTGAATGTTTCATTTCTTAAATTAGGTCAATCCCTCAACATATTGATTTTTTTGGCTAGAGAAAGTAGAATCTTGTTGGGAATTAAGGAAAAAGTAAAAAAAAAATAGAATATGCTCAACCTCGAAAACATAATTTGCATTTGAAAGGGACAACCTTATTCATGAAATGGGCAATTTTTTAGCCAATTTGGGATAAATTTTATAATTGGTGATTATCAAATTGTGTTCAAATAGTAAAAATAAAAAACTTTTTTAGGGTTATTTTCTTCTTGATTATAAAACTAGGGAGGAGAAAGAGAAAATTCTAAATAATAGCTCTTGGCTAATGGATGGAGTAGGTTTCTACTCCAAGGATTGGGAGCTAAATTTTGACCTACTAAATCATCAAGTAGGTATTACTTCAATGTGGATTAGGATTTATAATATTATTTCAAATTATTTGTCCAAGGTCACTTTGAAAGAGTTTGGGAATTGTTTGGGATCCTTTATTATTGTTGATAAAACAATTGAAAAGAAATTTTCATGTATTTGTGCTCATGTATGTGTAATTTTAAATTTAATAGAGGTAATTCCAAAGAAAATATAATTTAAAACTAATAAAGGGTCTTGGTTACCAAATATTAAGGTTGAAGGACCCTAAAACAAAATCACCAAGAGGTATGGAAATTTTGGAGACAATATATCCAAGGATTCTCATGAGAGCGGACTCTTGTTGTTATAGGTCAATGAGATTTCATCCATGGACTTGGTTGAAAGGTGTACCAGAAAGCATATTTAAAAGTGTAGAGGCCTCTATTTTTCTTGAAATACTTAGGAACATCAAACATAAAAATACCATTGAAATGGATCTTGACCTTTTTAAGATCAATTTTTTTGTTAAAGTTCCTAATTATTCTAAGGATAAGGAGGTTGTCCCAACCAAATTTGTTGTGGAGAATACATAGGAAAGGATAGAAAGAAAAAAATGAATCTCATCAAACTCATGTCATTTTTGAAGAAAATTTTATGTCCCCAAAAGTTATGAAGCCAAGGGAGATTTTAGAAGGGAAAATTGGGCTAATGTTTCTTGAAGGCCTCTTAGAGTTAGATGGTATTGAAGTCCTTGATAGAGATGTGAAGGATGAAATAAATTCTTTGAAAAAGAGAGGAATAAGCCATTCTAATTCAAAATTTTAGAATCTCAATGATGGAGAACATAAGAATAAAGGAAGGAAGTTGGCAAAGGAATTGTTATCCTTGGAAGGGGAAGTAGATGCGCGACTGAAAGAAATGATGTTGAGATCTAGAAAGGGAATTCCCCTTCCTAGTGAGTAATGGAGATCACATCATGGAATGTTAGAGGTCTCAATGCCCCTAATAGAAATTTCTTAGTTAAGTGATATATGGGATCCAATTTAGATATATTTTTTATTTAAAAAAAAACTTAATTCCAAAGATGTAGAGATCATGAGTTTTAATTGAAAAGATAGCAAGCATTATTTGTGAAGTCAGATGGTGCTTCGAGGGATTGGATACCTTCTGATATCCTTCCTCAATTTGCATGGATTCAGTTGGAAGCTCAAAGAATCAGTTGGTAAGCAAAGTTACTTTCTTAACCTCTAAAATTTATTTTTTAATTAATGTTTATGGCTCGTTGATTGACTTCAAGAAAAAGCTAATATGGGATGAGATTGCATTGATCATCAATACATTGTCAAAAAAATTATTTATCCTTGGGGTGGATCCTAATGTGATTTTAAATGATGAATATAAGCTAGGAGGGGTGAGGAAGTGATTTCAATCCGAAATATATTTTTTATATTGTCACAAATAAGAACTTGCAAGATATTTTGCCTGAAATGGAAAATATACATAGAAAAACTATAGAATGGGATTTAGTAACATGGTAGAGAAGCTTGAAAAATCCTTTTTTATGGGGATTGTGATCCTTCCCTAGAACTTGTGATTTTAGTATCTTTCCTATTTTGGGTTTGGATCACTTTCTCATTCAACTCTCAATTAGAGAAGAACTTAAACTAGATATATGCCTATTCAAATTTAAGAAAATATGGATAAGAGATAAGGATTTCCTTCCCAATATTGAAATTTTGTGGTAATTACAAAATCAAAGAAGCAAATAAATTTTCTCCAAAGTCTCAAATCTCAAACTCATTAAAAAAAAAAAAATCTAGAATAAAGTTCATTGGAAAAGTATCTTTGAGGATAAGAAAATGATAGAATCGGAGAAAAATAATCTTAATGAAGTGGTTTGTAGAAAGGGTATGGACAATGATAGTTATATGAAAGAGAAATAATTAATGGGGAATTATGTTGAGTTTTTGGTTCAGGAAGAAATATTTTGGAGGTAAAAATACAGGAAGATTTGGCTTAAATGCAGAGACAAAAACTCTAAAATTTTCCATAATTCCACTAAGTTTAGAAGGATTTTTAACCGTATTGGAAAAATTAATAATGAAAGGGGTAAATTATAGAGGATGAAAAGAGAATAAAAGAACAAGCCATTGATTAATATCAAATATTGTTAAACAATTAGGATGGTTTTGATTTGGTCAATCAAAATTTAATTTTAAAATTCATTCCAAAACTTGTTAATGAATAACAAAATATGGGCCTTTGTAGTCCTTTCATTAAGCAAGAGAGAGAGACAATAGTTATACAACTTCATCGAAATAAATCCCTTGGGTTGGTTGGATTTTTGGATTTTTTTCATAAATTTTTGCACATTGTGGGAAAGTATGTTTGGGATGCGGTGGATGAAACCTAGGACAAAGGCACACTTTTGAAGAATACCAATTATAATTGTATTACCCTTATTCCAAAAAATAAATCTTCTCTAGGCTTGATGACTTTAGGTTGATTTCTTTATGTAAAATAGTTTATTAAATTTTCTCTATAGTCATTGTGAATAGGTTAAAATTCCTTCTTCCTTATATAATTATTGAAGAGCAAAGTGACTTTTTCCCTAAAAGATCAATCTTGTATGGAGTTTTTATGGCTCAAGAAATGATCTATTCAATTTAATTAGCCAAAAAAATTTGCATGATTTTAAAACTTGATATTAAAAAGGCCTATGATAGGGTGGATTGGAGGTTTTTAATTAAGGTAAAGGAACATTTTGGTTTCAACAAATAGTGGTTGGACTAGATTTCCAATCTTTTTGCTAACCTAATATTTTTAGCACTTACAAATGAAATTCCTCATGGTTTATTTGAAGTTTCTCATGGGATTCATTAAGGGGATACTCTCTTCCCTTTCTTCTTTATCATAATGGTTGATTATTTTAGAAGATTTTATGAAATAGTTACTGAGAAAGGGATTTGGAAAGGGATTTTGGTGACAAAGAATGTTCCTACTATCACTCGTCAATGATTTGTTGATGACACAATGTTATTTTAGGTGTCAAAAAAGCGAGGAAAATATCATTAAGTACACTCTTAATCTTTACTCTAAGGCCAATAGTCAAATTATTAATTCAATCAAATCTAAAGTCTATTTCTTCATAGAGACAAAAATATAAATGGAAATTCTAAAAAATTAGATTTTAGGGAAGGTGTGTTACTAAATAAGTATCTGGGCTTCCCACTTTTCAAAGGTAGGTTTTTTTCTTGAATTTTGGATTTGTTGTTGTATCTATGCTCCAAGAAAATCATGTCTTGGAAAGGTAAATGGATCTCATGGGTTAGAATGATTATTATGTTAAAGGCAGTCATCTTCACAATCCCTATCTTTTTGGTGTCTTATATGAATTTTCCTACAACTATTAGACAAAAAATGGAATAGAAGATGATAAATTTATTTTGTCAAGGTTCATTTGATGGTAAGAAGATCTCATTGATTTCTTGGAAATTTATTTGTAAACCAAATTTTTTTGGAGTTTTCTTGAGAAATCAAATAACACAAAATAAGGTTCTTGGAGCTAAATTGATTTGGAGTCTCTTCTCCAAGCCTAATCTCAAATAGTCAATGATATTAAAAAAAAGTATCTAGATTCCCATGATAACTCTAGAATTTTAACCACATCTAAACCTCCTCATGGTTCAAGTCTATCGAATTTCTTAATGTCCTGCAAAAATATAATAATTGATCACCTCACTTGGGAATTTTGTGATTGGAAGAAAGCTTAGTTTTGGGATGACTCATGGAATGATTTCTTCATATTAGAGGATATTGTAGACAATAGATAATTTCTAAGTGGGTTCTATCTAAAAAATGTGGTTGCTTTATGGTAGATTATGTGGAGCCAATCACTAAATGTGGCACCAAAAGCTAGGAGTGGAAGAGTGTTTTGGAGATGGCTATTCTAGAGAATGAGACAAGTACACTGCAAGAGATAATAAATGAAAGAAGGATATGGATTTTGGATGGAGATGAATTAATTAGATGAAATTGATCTAGGTCTAGGAGTTACTCTATAAAAATTGGCTATACTATGTTGGAAACTTGTGAGGCAAAAATTGAGCTTCCAATTCATTTATGTTGGAACAAGGTTTACCTCTTGAAAGTTATATTATTTTATTCAGTTGCTTTACAAAAAAAATCCTTACTAATAATAGGTTTGTGAAGTTGGATTACTTTGGGACCTCTCGTTTCATGTTATGCAAACCTCGTGAAGAATCAACTAATCACCTTTTGTTGGGATGTTTCCTTGCTCAAGAGTGTTGTTAATGGATATGTACCAAGATGGGTGGATAAGTGCCTTGCCTAATGGAATTCTTAGTCTTTTCAAGATGAGGCATGTTTTGATGAAACATTCCTTCTTCTCGTGCATATAGATCATTAGTCCCTCTATCTTGATTTGGGAAATTTGGAAGGAAAGTAATTAGATGTTTTTTTGAACTAAAGAGTTGTATGTTCTCTCCTTACAAAATAAAATAGAAATAGCTATTGTTGAGGTGGTCAATAATCAAATAAGAAATAGTCATCACATTCATCTTGTTTTAAGGAAATGCATCATCATGTTGATCATAATTAGTTTAATAATATAAATACTCTAATTGGATTGGTTTGTGGGTCATGCCAAATTTCTTTCTTGGGTAAAATTTCTAAACAAATATTGAGATGTATGTTCAAAATATGTAATGGATTGTTGTCGTTTATTGTTCAAAGGATCTTAGGAAATGAATTCTAGAATTTGATCACAAATATAGAGTTAATTTGGATATAGTCTCCATGTTTGTGGCTACTTTATTGGAAATTGGGTAGTCCAAAGAAATTATAAGATTAATGGCCTCTTCTCTATCTTGTGGGTGCTTCCTTGGTGGTTGAGAGGGCATTTTGGTGATGGAAAATTATGAAAGGGGCATTCCTCTCCCCCAAATACTTTTTCCTCTCACAGACTAGGGACTTTTTAGTGCTATGGATGACTTTTATTTCCACCATCCTACCATTGTTGGAGGTTCATATGCGAAGGAAAGCTTCAAAGGAATTATATTTTTTGCTGTGGGTGATGGGGGTGTTACCACAAAGATGTTTCTTAGATCAATTATCTCATTTGGATAGCTTAGAGGATGTTGTTAACAATCAAGGTTCTTGAAATTTATTATGTTTCTTCCAGTTTAAAGCTAGTTTATTAGGGTAGTTCAAGTGGTCTTCTACTATATGTTGTATATGTTACTCCAAGGTTTTTGTATATGTAACCTACTTTTCTTAGACTAAACTGATATGACCTAGTCGTGTAAAAACTTTCCTTTTTTGTTATAAATATAATGAGAGCAATCCTATGATTGTAGTTTATCAATACAAAAATGTTTATAAAATATTAAATTTGATTTATGGAACTAAAACATATATATTACAAAATTGATAAAAAAATATAAAGATACATTCCAATAAAATTGTAAAACAAAAACTAAACAATATAATAAAAAAAACTAAAAATGACTCTTAATAAACATAAGATCATAAAAATCACTAAATTTATAACACAAAACTACAATACAAAATTAAAAATTAATCAAAACACTTCTCCCTACTAAAAATAAAATAATCAATTTAATAATAAAATACCTTGTAGGTTTTTTAAATGAAAATATTTCTACAAATATCATATTTTAATTATAAAAATATCTAAAATATTAGGTAGACTATCCTACTCTTCTAGAAAAAAGATGAGGGACAGTGTTAATTTATATATTTGAAACTACGAAACTGTTTCTACACTATACCTCATGGGAGAATACTAGTTCAAATTAGACATAAATAATCAAAGCAAAATTAAGAATCTCTCATAATTATATGTTTTGTATCTATAAAATGTTGGATGTCATCATGGGTTAATCCATCAAAATGGACATTCTCAAAATTAAATTTTAAACTATTTAATTTAAAATTTTATTTATTTTAAAACTTATAACCTTATCTCTTTTCAACATTTAGTATAGAATATTCACAATTTCAATTAAGAGATGTATTTGATTATTTTATATTACTTTTGAAATGCATAAGCTTATCCACCCATGGACATTTATTATAGAATATACATAGCTTCAATGTTAAGTCAAAGTAATTGGAGAAATTTGCAATCCATATAAAATCTAATTGTTGAAAAGAAATAAAAACCACTTTTTAAAAAATTGAGGAATATAATAAGTAATGATTGTGACCTTAAAAAGTGGTAGAAAATGAAGGATAAAAATACAAGAGTATATATATATATATATATTAAAAATAATAAGATGAATTTAAATATTTAATATTAAAAAATTAAAAAAATTGAAAAAAGTTGTTGCATGCCTGGTATGTGCTCCCGCGCCTGCCTTGACTGTGCGGACCTTCTCCTGGGTACCCGCGGCCAATAACAAGTCGGGCCCTGTGGCTTCTCTCCTGCGTGTTGGTTTGGTGAAGGGGTGGGGGCTATTTGGTGCGGTGGGAAGGAGGCTAGGCGGTTTGTGGGTGGGGGAAGCGGTGTGGGTTTGGTGGAGATGGGGTTGGTGCTTGGGGTTGGAGTATGGATGGGGCTTCTAACAGCTTGGTGCTTGTTGGGCCAAAGCCATCTCATCCCTTTTCGGCTGCCATGCATGCACAAAAATGGATTCGTCTTTTGTGGGTGAGAGCTCTAAGCTCAAGAAAGTGAATGGGTGCTTGCCGCGAAGCCAAGATCACCCTGTTCTGGTTATTTCTCCTGAATCGGTGTAGGAGGACTTTGCTTATTAGAGCCAACATGTTCTGATTTTCAAGTTTTTGGGTATTCGCGTCCCTCTCTCAGCGCTAGAGTCTTGGATCTATCGAACTTGGCAGGTTGAAGGTGATTTCGATCTTTTGGTGGCTGTGAATGGCTATTTCATGGTTGATTTTTCTTGTATCTTGGATCGTAATCGTGTTTTCGAGGGAGGGCCGTATTTTTATAATCATGTTGGCTTGTTCATTAAGCCCTGGCATGGAGGTTTTAATGCGACTGAGGATCTTCCTACATGGGTTCCTGTTTGGGTCCGTCTTCCATGGCTACCATTGGAATTTTGGAGGGAGGATATTCTGCACCAGATTGCTGCTTTGTTGGGAAAGTTGGCTGCCATTGCTCAGAATACGTTGGATAAGAAGGTATTCTCTTATGCTTGCATTTGTGTTGAAATTGATTTAAATAACCCTTTGCTGGATTCTTTGGAAATTTGTATTGGTTCTGCCTCGTGGATTCAATCGCTTGATTATGAGTCCCTTCCTTTTCATTTCCGCTTTTGTCACGAGTACGGACACCTTCAGCATCAGTGTCCTCAAGCACCCAAAATGGTAGGGGCTTCTTCTTCTCCTTCTTTTGGGCCTTCGGTGGAGAAGGGGGATAAAGGCAAGGCATCTGTGGTTGAGGGTGGGCCTGATAAGGATGGATTTATTCCTGTTAAGTAGAGAAATAAAGGGAGGGGCCAGAAGTGGGCCTATAAGGATAGACAAAGTGATCAGGGTTTCAATCAGTTTGAGGCCATGGATAATCAAGCTTTGGAGGAAGGGATTCCTGTTGAATTTTCGCCACTAGTATGGATGTTGGTTTGGATTCGGGGCTGGAACAGGCGATTGTTGTTCAGAATACTTCTCCGACATTGGAGCTGGGGATTTCTGAGCCTCCTGGGGCCTCTACAGATGTGCAGGATGATATTGTTTTAGCAGATTTAGCTAAGGTAGTGTTTTCTTCAGGTAAAGGTCGAGGATCATCTCCTGCTTTGGGGGTGCTGCAACGCCCTCTCAAGAAGGGGCACTTTGAAAATTCTTTGAAGGCTAGTTGTAAGAAGGATGCGTACAAGATTAAGTCTACTAGGGATTTGTTGGTGGAATCTGGTTCTGTTAAGACCTTGGAGGCCCACTTCTCTCAACCTTCCTCATGATTATTCTCTCATGGAATGCAAGGGGGTTGAATAGCACCTCCCGTCAAAAGGCTATTCAAGATTTGATTGTTGTTCAGTCTCTAGATATCTTTTGTGTTCAGGAAACTAAGCTTCAGGTGGATCTTATGCTTCAACATGCTCCTCGTATTTGGTCTTCTGGCCAGTGTCAATGTATTGGGTCTAGGGGAACCTCTGGGGGTTTGGCTCTTTTCTGGAATCCTCATAAGGTGGTTCCTCAGTTGTGGATTTTTAGCCAGTTTGCTATTTCAGTGGTGGCTTCAGTTTTGGAATCTGGTGAGACTATTTTGGTTAGTAATGTTTATGCTCTGATTGACATTCATGGTAAAATCCAACTTTGGGCTCATATCCAAGTATGTGAGGTCTTGTGCCCCCTTTTTTCCTTGGATCTCAGTTGGTGATTTCAATGTTGTGTTGAGTTTGGAGGAGAAAAGGGGTGGGTTGCCTAGGCTTGGTCTTGCTTCAGATATGTTTTGGAGTAATGTGGGCTCTCTTGCTCTGGTGGATGTTAAACCCTCTAACATAATATTCACTTGGAATAATAAATGGAGCGGGCCTGAAGCGATTTCCCAGCAGCTTGATCATTTCCTTGTCTCTTGCTCTTGGGTTAGAGGTAGCTTGGTCATTTGTTCTGAGATTCTTGACTGGTGTGGCTCTGATCATTGGCCAATTAAGCTTTTGACTTATGCTTTCCCAAATCCAAAGAATCCTCCTTTCAAATTTTAGCTTATGTGGCTACATGATCCATCTTTGGGTGATCTTGTTGCTCAGTGGTGGCGGGATGGTGCCCCCGCGTATGGTATAGCTATGTATTCTCTGGTTAAGAAGCTGCAATATGTCAAGTATCATCTTAAGTGATGGAATAGGTCATGTTTTGGTAATTTTCAGGCTAGGAAAAGAGAAGTGCAGGATTGCCTTACTGTTATTACTTGCCAGATTTGGGGTTTGGGTTTCTCAGAGGCTCTTAGGCATGCTGAGGGCTAGGCTTTGAAGTTGGTGGAGGAGTGGGAGCTTCATGAGGAGATTTTCTGGAAACAAAAGGCTAGGATTGATTGGCTTCAAGAGGGTGATAGGAATACTACTTTTTTTCATCATTTGGTACAAGCTCGTCGGAATAAGTGTTTTATTTCTTCTCTTGTTAACTCGAAGGGTTTTTTGATCTCTTCACATCAGGCTTTGTCTAGGGAGGATCGTCAGTTCTACTATAATCTGTTCACTGAGGATTCACTTCCTACTGAGGTGGATGAGAATATGGTCCTTGATTGCATTCCCTCCTTAATTTCTAATGAGTTGAATGCTTCTCTTATTCGCCATGTGACTTTGTCAGAAGTGGAGGAGGTGGTGTTTGGGATGAATAAGGGGAAAGCTCCTGGCCCTGATGGTTTCCCAGTTGAGTTTTTCTAGGAGTTTTGGGATATTGTGAAGCTGGATTTATTGGAGGTGGTTCGTGAGTCTCTTCATAGTAAGTAGATACTTTGTGCCCTGAATGCTACTTTTCTGGTTCTCATTCCTAAGAAGGAAGGTGCTGACAGGCTTGATCTCTTTAGACCTATTGCGCTCTGTAATGTGGTGTACAAGATTATTATGAAGTTGATTGCTGAGAGGATTAAATATTGTTTGCCTGTGATCATTTATGAGGAGCAAGGTGGCTTTGTGGCTGGTCGTCAAATTTTGGATGGGGTGGTGGTTGCGTCTGAAGTTATTCATTCCATAGCAACCTCTCAGGATAGGTCTATGTTTATCAAGTTGGATATGGCCAAAGCTTATGACAAAGTTAAATGGAGTTTTCTTTAAAAGATTCTTTTGGCCTTTGGATTTTCCTCTAATTGGGTGACCTGGATATTAAGCCGTGTGAGCTCTTCCTCCTTTTTGGTTATTGTGAACGAGAAACCTTTAGAGCTATTTGGGGCTACTAGGGGCCTTCGTCAGGGAGATCCGCTCTCTCCTTATTTGTTTATTATTATGGCAGAGGGGTTGGGTCGGCTTCTTAAGTCTCGGGTTTCACATGGATTGATTCATGGGTGGCAATGGGGGACGGGCTTGCCTACGCTTTCTCATCTCCAATTTGTGGATGACACCTCTCTTATGGGTCTGGCTTGTATTAGGGAGGCTGAATCCTTTAGGGTAGCTTTGGATATCTACCTTGTAGCTTCGGGCTAGAAAGTCAATGAGCAGAAGTCCTCTATATTCTTTTTAAATACTCCTCATGCAATCCAGCGGAGGATTGTTGCTATTCTGTGATTTCAAATTGGGTCTCTTCCCTTTGTCTACTTGGGTATTCCTCTTGCTGTTGGTCGTCAGCCTAGATCCTCCTAGCAGCTTTTTCTTGATAAGCTTAGGCGGAAGGTTACTCATTGGACCCATCGTTGGCTGTCTACTACTACTAGAGTGACTCTTCTTAAGTCTGTTATCCAGGCCCTTCCCATCTATAGGTGCTTTGTTCAAGCGAATCCTATGTATTTCCTTAAGGAATTTGATGCTCTTTCTCGTCAATTTCTTTGGAGCAGTAATTTGTTGTCTTCAAAGTGGAGCCTTGTTAAGTGGGATTTTGTGTGTAGACCAAAGCAGGAGGGTGGTCTTGGTTTACACTCTGTTATTTTGAATGGGAAAGCTCTTGCTGCCAAGCTCTATTGGTGATGGTGTACCAATCAACATCAGTTATGGGCTCGTATTCTCAACCATAAATATCTTTGGGGTGTTGCTTCTTTTGAGGTTCCTTGCTATCCTTTGGAAGGGAGTGGTTCTATGATTTGGCATACTTTGAAAGTGGGGGCACAGCTGATTAAGTGTGTGCTTTTTTGGATCTGTCATTCAGGGTCACAAGCTCTATTTTAGTCTGATTCTTGGGATGGTTACTCTCCCATTCTCTCTTCTTTTCCTCACCTCCAGCCCCTTTGTGATGTGTTTTATTGCGGTTGGCTAGGATACTGTGGAGCATTATAAGGTGGAGCAGCATGATGGATTGGCTATAAGTTTTTGCTGGAAGCATCCTTTTGAGTGGCCACTTGGAGGATCTCAGGGGGATAGGCATGAGCTTTCCCTACTTTTGGCTTCCCGTGCTTGTAACTCTTTGAGGGGACCTGATGTCTTGGCTTGGGATGGTTTGGAGTTGTTTGGAAAGTACTATGTGGTAGCTGGTTATAAGCAGTTGTTTGGTGACATTGAGGTCCCTTGGTGGAAGCAAGTTTGGCACAAGCTGTCATGGCCCAAGTGCAACTTCTTTATGTGGTTAGTGGCTCAAAACCGGTGTCTTGGGATAATTTATGTAAGCATGGTTTCCATGGCCCCTCTATGTGTGTTTTGTGTCATGGTGGTGAAGAGATTGTCTCCCATCTCTTCTTCCAATGTTCCTATGCTAGAGAGATTTGGCATTTCTGGTGGGGGTGTGGAATATGGCCTATTGGCATGCTTCCTCATTGGTGGAGTTTGGGGAATGGTGGGGCAGGGCCCCTGTCTCTACCTCCTTTCTTCAGGTTGCTTGGGATCTTGGGCCTTCCTTCATTATCTGGAACCTGTGGCTGGAGAGGAATAGGTAGATTTTTCAGGATTTGTTGTTGCTGCCCCCTCATATATGGTGGAAAATTCTACACTCTTTAGGGGAAACTATTGCGGCTAAGTGTGACATGACTATGTTGGTGGATCCTCATGATGTTGGTTGTTGTAATCGTCTTTGTCTTCCACCTCCACAATGACAACTCATGCGCAACAGATGTAGACATCCTACCCCGAAGGTGAATAGGGAGGGAAGATGGACCCCTCCTCCTCATGGTGTCCTAAAAATCAACTCGGATGGCTCTTCTTGTGGAAATCTGGGTCATGCTAGCATTGGGGGTATTGGTCGAGATAGCTTTGGGGATGTTCAGTTTATCTTCTCTGTGTATAAGGGTCTTCATACTAATAATCTTATGGAGGCTTAGGCCATTTTATTAGTTATGGAGCGAGGCAGTCTTTTGGGTTGGCGAAGGATCATATGTGAGTTTGACTCTCAGGTTGTGGTGAACTTACTAAAAATGCAGTATTTAGATGATATGAGTTGGCAACTGGCTTTGATTGTTGAACAAATTCTCACTCTTTGTGCTTCTCTGGACTATATTACTTTCACTCATATTCCTTGAGAATGGAATGGTGTTGCTGATTGCTTGGCTAAATGGGCTTTTGATCATACTCTTGATTGGAATTTGGTGGATTAGGGTCAACTTCCCTCGGATGTATCTCTTCAATTGGATCATTTGATTGAACTTGATAGGGCCATTTAATGCCCTTTCTTTGTAACGTTTTCTTGTTTGAATAAAGTTTTTACCCCTCCTTGATGTTAAAATATTAAAAATAATATATATATATTTTAAATAGCATAAAAAGTTTATTATAGAGTTTTTTCTTTTCAATAGTTTAATTCAATGTAATTAGTATAAAGTCTAATTGTTAATTGTCTAGTTCAACAAGTATACAAAATAAATCGTTTGAATCTTGATATTATAATTATGTACCCCTTATTAATAGTGGTAATTTTCTATTAAGAATGATGACACTTGGTACATGTATCAAGACTATAGAGAGCTCAACAAGTACACCATCAAAGATGATTTTTGTTTTCCATTTATTGATGATTTACTATGTGAATTGAATAGAGCTATTTTATATAAAATTTGATCTTAGATCAAGTTTTCACCAACTTTGAATCAAGAAATAAAATATTCCCATGATAGTATTTACGACTCACAAGGGTCGTTATGGGTTTCTATTGATGTCATTTGGTATTACTAATGCTCCTTCTACATTTCTTATTTTGATGAGTTATATATTTAAGTCATTTTTAAGAATTTTGTATTAGTGCTCTTTGATTCTATATTGGTTTAAAGCAAGACATGGTAAGACCATTTGCACCGTGCAAATCAAGCATTAAAATTTATCAAACAACATAAATTTTATGTTCAACCTTTCAAGTGTGCTTTTGGTCTCAAAGAGGTGGAGTACTTGAGGCACATAGTGTATCATAAAGGAGTAAAAGGTGATCCTAAGAAATTAAGGTTGTGATGGAGGGCCTATTCCTAAAATAATAAAGAACTTGAGAGGTTTCCTATGAATCATTGGATATTAAAGAATATTTGTGAAGTACTATGGCTACACAGTTACACCCCTCAAGAGACAGTGTGTACCACTCTAGTTAAAAGAAGGATGGATTTCATTGGAATGAGTTAAATAATACAATATTTGAGAACTAAAGGGGGCTTTATGTGTCACTCTAGTTTTAGCCACTCTAGACTTCACCAAGGATTTTTTAAGGAGTGTGATGCTTCAATAAATGGTATAGGAGTAGTTCTCATGTAAGGAGGTAGGCCCATTGCTTTTGAAATTTATTATTTAAAGGGTAAGAATCAACTCAAACCCATTTATGAGAAGGAAATACTAACTATTCTTCATATAATAAAATAGTGGAGGCCATATCTAATGGGTAGACACTTCAAATTTAATATACATCATGATAGCCTAAAATATTTTGTAGAGCAATGATTATCCTATGAATTACAATAAAAATGGGTCACCAATATGTTGGACTATGACTTTGAGATTATATATAAGGAAAGGGAGGATAATATAGTGGTTAATACACTATCTAGGAAGGATAAGAAGTATGAGGCATTATTGTATGTCATTTTAATATTACAAATAGATTGGGTTGAAGAAGCCAAAGTAGAGTGGAAAAATTATGTTGCTAGAAGGAATCTAATTCAATATTTGCAAAATGATCCTAGTTGTTTGGATAAATTTCGTTGGAATGAAGAATATTTGTGTTATACATAGATATTATAGTCGTGCATAAATTTTACCCTCAAACATAAGATTACCGAGGAGTTACATGGTTCTCCAATTATGGTTCATTCAAGATTTTGGATACATCATAAAATCAAGTAATATTTATTTTAGAAAGGGCTGAAAGGTGATGTTCAAAAATTTATGGTAGAAATTTTGGTATGTCAAAGAAATAAAGGGGATATAGTTAAGACACATATTCTTTTGCAACCCTTAGTTATTCCTACCTAGCGATAGGAAGAGGAATCTATGGATATCATTGTATGCCTTCCAAGATCTTAAGGTAAGAGCATCATCATGGTCACCAAATATTATCATTTTATTGCATTGTCACATCCTCTTATAGCAAGTAAAGTGGTAAAAGAATTTATGAATAATATACAAAAGTTACATTGTACCCCAATGGTCATTGTCCACAATAATGATCCTATATTTACTAGTAACTCTTAGATAGATCTATTCTCTTGTTTGGGTACTCATTTGGGTCACAACTCTTTATACTATCCTTAGGTGATATAAATAGGTATTTGAGTCTACTTTGGTGATATCCAAGGTAAAATCAAGGTATATATAGAAGGCATTGAATGTTATTTTATCATCATATTGTGAATCATGTTCTTATTGGATAATTTTGGAGGTTTGACCCTTTAATTAGCTTATTAGTCTCAAGTTTTTGTGGTATATTTACTACTTAGTTATTATTTTGTGTAATTTATTTTGTTATGAGAGTAGTCTTTTGGGCATAGAAATTTGGTTTTTGTATTATTCTTGATTTTTTCTTTCTTTTCTATTTATTTTTATCATATCCCTTTTGCTATGTTATATGATTCTTGACTTGATTCTCTTCAATTTTTTGAGGATAAGATTTCTAATTTAACTCTTTTGAATTCTCTCCAAGTCATCCAAATAAATTTTATATAAATCATGTGTGATATCATTTTATCATAAGGCACATCCTTGGATATATTCACAAATGTGTCTAATATAAAGTGAATAGCATCAAATATTGGATTGTAATGGGTGAGCTCTTAATACTCTTGACTTTTTCTTTGTGTATAAATTCAATGCATTGACATAAGATAGAAAAATAGTTTTGTATTATTCAATCCATGGTTAACCAAGTAAAATTTTGAGTTTTATCATATGATGATATTAAATGGAATTAGATTGATAGTTCATTAGGTCCGACTCTCAATTGTATAATAGTATATCTCAATGTGTTGATTAAAATTATTCAATTAGTCATCATTAATAAAGTCTTAGAATTTGCATATTTTTGATGTCTAATGTGGTTAGTAAAAATAATTTAGTATAGATATTATATTGGTGTGTCAAATTAATTAGTAATTGGGTAGGTGATGTCCATTTTAAACTATTATTTATATAATGGATCATAGTGATTATCATATGGGATATGTTTCTTGTAAATATAATCAAGGATGGATTGAATTAATTTCAATAGCCTGCAAAAGCATGTTCATGTGGCATTTCTTCATTTTAAACATTATGTTGTTTGTAGCATTGTGTGCCTCAACATCATTTGTATGATTAGAAAAGGGGTTTATATGAATTTATACTATTTATTTATAACTAAAGGATTTTCATTATCATTGACACCTTCTAACATTGATGATGTACCATAATGAATGTTTGAGGACCATGCATGATTGAGTATATAATGACCCTTGACTTTGTGAAAGTTACAAAATTCTTGGCCATTGTAATTCTAGGAAGCTTTTTGTTTGGATCCAATGGATGTCTAGGAGGAAGAGAGATTGAATTAGTGCTTAATAAAATTTGAAGTACATCATCCAAGGATGGTTAAATCACAATAAAGTGTCCTATTATTGGGACAACATTGGATTTTCCTAAAATCACACCATCAATTGAAATTTTTGTTAATAATTTTACCTATTCTAGAGCTTACATTTTTATATATTAGAGCATCAAATTTTGGAAAAAATATTGAGCACACATAAGGACGAGTATTTTTTATTTTCTCAAGGAAATTTTGGATTTAATTTGTTGTTATTATCAATTGGTAGTTATTAGATTTGGTAAAAAATATATATTTATTAGTTTGAATGGTTTTTACAAATTGTAAGAATAAATCATTATTGGTCTACTTTATAAAGTTTTCTCTATTTTCTTTCTTAGATATGATTTAGTTTTAATGATTCAACTTAGTTTTTGTATTGTTAATTTTGAAAGATTTTTAGTGGCTACCGTTTAATTTCAATAATAAAGATTAAGGTTTGTCTTGCATGTGTTGGGCTCTGCTTCCTTTAAGGTTCATTTTCAAAGTTATTTGTGTGCATATTGATTATTAATAGGATAGTGACATATTTAAAATTTTGGCATATCATGAGCTTGTTCTTGTGTATTTCATCTTTGGTTTCTTGTGTAGATGTCATTTCATTTTAACAATTAAGATTTGATTCT
This sequence comes from Sequoia sempervirens, assembly GCA_007258455.2. Lineage (NCBI taxonomy): Eukaryota > Viridiplantae > Streptophyta > Pinopsida > Cupressales > Cupressaceae > Sequoia > Sequoia sempervirens. Next base: position 144,865,389 of record VDFB02271358.1, on the reverse strand, counting down.
TCTTTTTTCTAATGTTCTTGTGTATTTCATCTTTGGTTTCTTGTGTAGATGCCATTTCATTTTAACAATTAAGATTTGATTCTTCTTTTTTTCTAATGTTGGGTTCTTTTGTGGGAATTTGATGTAGAAAATAAATCCCTTCTAGACTAGTTGATGATAAAAGTAGAGGATCCCTAATAACTAGATTTCAATCTTTCTTCACCACAAAACATATCCTTTTGTAGTGTAAGATTATTATTATTTTTCTTTAATGTATATATTAAAATGTTTTATAATATTCCTCTTGCAATGTGAAATTTCATTGTGAAGTTATATTTCTAAAATAAATATCTAAATCATTCAATGAGATCTTATTAATTTATCAAGATATGTTATAATGTTCTTTCTTCATAATAAAGTTTTAAAATCTAGAATTTGTATTGCATATGGTTTGATATCATGATATACTTTAAGAAATGACCTCTTGAAAATTTTATAGAAACTTCGACAAATCCAATACAAAGAAGTATAGTATCTTAGGTTATTTTTTCATATTGAAAATCAAATTTTAGAGTGGATGGCAATATCTTATACTATTTTTTTTTTACAATTTAGTGGCTAATTTTTTTTTATTAATATATAAGTTTTATGGTGATGAACAACATCTAAATTTTATATCAAGAAATAAATCTGAAACAAAGATGCTAAAATGTGGTGAGTATAGAAAATAAAAAAATAACCCTTGATAAATTAGGGAGATTACCGAATTTTATATACAATAGTGTGATATGTGTCCATCTTAAATAAATAAAAAATTATAAATCAAGCCAATTTTATTTTAAGATCAAGGAAATCTATTAGATATGGGTGAATTGGACACTTCTAAAGAACCTAAAAATTGTCAAATCTAGGGGATAAAAATAAAAATAAAATCAAATGTTGAAAATAACAACTAAAAGAATTCTTATTTGATATATTCATGTAGAGAGGTAGAGATGTAGTAGATAATGTTTTCTTGGTGAAATTGCCTTCTAGCCTAATTATATGATCTTACTTACATACTTTCATGGGTCAGGGTTGATGATACTTTGAGGGGGTTGTCTACTATAGTATTGAGTGTTTTTATCATCTTAAAGTATCATGCCATCAGGGTTGCCTTATTCTCCAACCATACCACACACAACACTAGTCTTTATGGGACACTATTAAGATATGTTAGTAATGAGAAGAGAGGACCCTTAGATCATAAAAGTGGGTGTTTGATCATTTACAGTTGATTGATATAACATAAAATCCTTACAAATAGCTAGTCATGGACACTAATGATTAGTTTTAGCGAGGTCACACTCAACACTCATGATGGCCATTTGGAAAATGCAACACAACTTTAAAGTTACTTTATTATGAGTAGGTGTTGCATCAATTTGGTCCTAATAGATTGTGCCCCCAGTATTGTTGTTATATAGGAGAAATCAGATGTCACTATTCTAGTGATAGGAGAGGATGAGGCCTCTAGTCTCAAAGTAGATGGACACTAGTGGTGATGAGGTAGTTCCTCTATATATTTAGCTAATGTAGATATGGTGGTCTCTCCAAAATATGGGGCATGGTGAGCATGAGAGGACACCATCTTTTCATCCTCTTGTTTCTCCCAAAACTACAAAGGCTATGGGTGGAGTTGATCCTTAGGGTGCTTTAAACATTAATCCATTGCAACAAGTATCAATTGATGTAGATTGGTAGGTCGATGATAAAGCTATATTAGTCATGGATTTGTATTTAGTATTGTCTTATTTTTCTATTATTATTGGTATATATAACTAATGAGATTTGTAATCTCTTAGGAAGTGTAGTTGATTAGATCACACCCATCTCTCTCACCATGAATCACTTGACTTAGGTTGTACTAGTCACCTTAATATGTACTAGATCATTTGAGATTACATGCATGATGGGCTATTCACATGATTCTTTGTCATTATTTTTTAGGCCATCATGACATGCAAAGTTATCTCCTTCATTTGCATGTAGTGTCATTGGTGAGAGCCTAAGTAGAGGTAGAAAAGATGCTACAATTTAGGAGCAATAAATTCTATAATTAGACCTTGGTGTATTTAGTGAGAGAGATGAACTATCACATTTATTAAGCCTTAAAGAACAATGACATACTATTGAATGGCACTTTTACCACACATTTGACCCGTCAACTAGATGGTGTATAGGCCACTATTTGAGAGCAACAAATAGATATTAGCACATTATGTGAGGAGATTGGGAAGTTCTATGGAATGAATATGGTTCAATATGATATATCTTGATCTCGATCTAAGATGTTATTGTATACCCACAAAATTTTATGTTGTGTTTTGAACCTACTTTGGTATTCATTCTCATTGTATGTTTTAGGTCCACTTGAGCCCAAGCCATGGCATATCTCCCTTACACCAAGGTTTTCCTAAATTTTGGCTCACAATATCTTTCTAACCTCTATTTTGGAAATATAGGTAAAACCATGAGGAATTTCCTCTAGATGCCCATGATACATGCTAACTTCCTAGAAATTTTTGAGTTTAAAATGTGGGTTTTCTACTTGGTCACTTTGTAATGCCTATTGCAATGCTTGATTGAAAAAAGTAACACTCCATATTATCATACTTGGCCAAACAAAATTCCCATTCTCTTTTGAAAACATATATTTTTTTGCATCTTGCTCTCTCTTGGCTCTCTCTACTAGCTCTCTTGGGAAACCTCTATCAAAGTTTCTATTGAAGCTAAAGAACAACATCCTTATTTGTTTCTCTTATTGGTTGAATCTCACAAAGGATTGCTAAGCTTGCACATCCTTTGTATCCTTAAAGAGCTCATTGTTTTGGGTTTAATATTGTTCTTGTTTTATTAAATAATATTGTTTTGTTTGGATGGTTTTCCATTATCTATTTGGGCAAACACTTTTGGTGTAGAGTACCATTTTGCTTGTCAAATCCATTCACAATGATAGTCTTCCCTATAAGCCAAGGTTGATACCATTTGTTTCATTTTATTATATTGTTGCTCTCATTTCCTAGATGTACATAGGAGAAGAGCACACACAAATTTTATTCTTTTTCTATTTGGTTGTCTATGGAAGTTGAAAGACCAATATGAAGGTTTGACCTAAAGGCAAGTCCCTAAACAACCCCAACACTTCCCTCTTTTCATATTTGTGGGTTTAATAAACTAGTAAACTACAATTCTAGATTTCTAGAAACATTTTGTAGTGCAGGTCATATGGATGACAATGCAATATGTTGACGTCCTAGACACTGAACTCCAATGTTTGGTGTTGGGATCCATTCTTTATCTTATTTCTAGTTTTATAATAAAAATCTGTAAATCATTACTTCGTGTTGAAAAATACCTTCTTAATTCTCTTATACACTTTAGTTAAATAAGTTATGATTTAAATAATATTTTTAAAATTATCAAACTATTTATTTTTTTGTTTTAGAATAATACCATTATATCCTTCTCTTTTAGCATAATTCCATAGTATCCTTCTGTTTTAGCATAATACCATAATATCCTTCATTTTTAAGATATATTCTATGAGGAAGAAATGTGGAAATTGTTTGGTTAGAAAATGAACATATTTTAGCTAAGATTTTGATATGTGATGAGCAGTGAATGATGTGTTATGAAGGCTTTTGTTGGCTTGGCGTCAGAAAAGCCCTGGCGTGCACCGAGTGAGACTGGATTTCCCACGTGTCAAATTGTGATTGGGCTGGATTCAATTGTGTGCAGGGTTGCGTTTGTTACTCGCAAGACTGTCACAGTCAAAAAATTTCTATGGTTAGAACCCACGTGAGGCCATGTGCTATAGAGCTACTCCTATCCTCCGGATTTCAATCGAGCAGTAGACCATAATATATAATTTAACTATCACAGCTCCAGAAAAACTGTGTAAAGATTCTTCATGATCTGGACAGGAAAACCTGAGTCTATTCTAATTGACCATCAACTTGAAATCAGTGAGCACATTTCAGTTTACTGAGTGATTTATAATCTAGAGATTGCTGCATGCACCAGACTAGTCTAGGCATTATGAGCTACTCTGTTTATCTGTGTCACCTTATGATTGGTTAAGCAGGGTTATACTATCACATATGACTCTGTGTCTCAGACATGAACAATGAATGCGGATTTCAATGTCATTTGCAGAGAGAAGGGACCTTCAAGATTAAAAAGGCCTGTGCTACTCAGAAGTTAGAACACATCTAACAGAGGGTGCTGAGTGATGAATATCCAATGATCAATTCAGAGGTGATCACCCCCTTCTTGTTTGGCCAACCGCTAGGTGCCAGATGCCCAAAGACTTCGTACCAATGGAAATGTTAACGCTGTACACTTGGATGAATTTAAACTACCATTGCTCTGTCTACATGGGATCTAAAAGCATTTCAACAGGCTGTAGGCATATAATTTGACTTCTTAAATATATTTAAATGAAATCCAAGTGTGGTGGGGCCCAAATGCACCTAACCAAGGGTTTAAATCACTATTCCAAGGAGGTAATCAAAGGGTCCCAAGGTTGTCCAAAAATGGGTCCCAAGCCTATATAATAATGTTCACTTTACTTTAATGACCTTATGATTGATGTAAGACAACCGTGAATTTCCACCATGTGCTAGAGGTCTAATTATATCTAGGGGTCTTCTCCAAAATATACAATTCAACTAAGTTGATATTACAATTGTTTTTAAAGAATAAGTTAACTTCAATATTTCAAATAAAAGTAAACTAAAAACACGATTTTAAGATCATGATTAGAATTCATCTCAATCAAAAAGACATTTTGAGTCTAAAATGAAGATCAAACTACTAAAAACAATCACACTAGGAGTTCAATTAGATAGATTAAGACCAAGTCAAACTAGGTGGTAGTCCCTAACACTCACATCAAACTTAACAACTAGGTGATCCTTCCAATCAAGTAGGACTCCAAAACCAAAACAATGCAAGCAATTTAACTGAAGACTCCAAAAGAAAGATTGGACCTGAGATATTGAAAGAGAGGCTAAAATCAAGGCATGTTGTGTAAACATCTCTAAGGGGATATATTCACCTAGGTCAATCTTCGAAAAACTTGAATAAAAGGTTGAAAATAACATTCTTTAGTCATGCATATGCTCCTAAGATGATCATACAATCTAGACTCTTTTTATTGCACCAATCAAAGTGTTTTTATGTGAATAATATGCTAATAATGGTCAAAAGATGGGATGCTCTTTGGATCTCTAGAAGGAATGTAGTGAATACTTTTAATTACAAAGACATAACAAAAATCATGCAATTTTATGTCTAGTGCTTGTAGGGAATATAATTAGCAAAGAATTGGCCAAAAGTTGAGTTTGACAGAGTCAAATTTGAGATTATATGGTTGATGCATGAATGTGAACTTGACTTTGGACATTAAAAAAAGGTTCAATACAAGGTTCAAGAAAAGTACATAGAAACATGTGCATATAGAAGTGTAATAAATATTTGAATAAAGTGAATACATTGATATGTGTGAACATATGAATGAGAAAAGATATAAAAATATGTATAACAAATAAATGTGACATAATAAAAGAACTCCAATTGACATAAAATTGACACCATTTATCACTATATCAAAACAATCTTAAAAAAACATAAATATTCAAATTTCACATTACAATATCTTATATAAAAGTAATTGAAAAAGTTATATTTAAATCTACCATAAAATCTTAAACAAACGTAATGTATGAACTAAAATATCCTAAAACTGTAACACCCAAAAAAATAAATAAAAAAAATTCGATCTACCCAGCCGCCCAATTTGCTCCCCTACCCAGCCGCCCAATTTGACGCGTTTTTTTCCCAACCGACATGTCTTTGTCTCGAATGACTATGCCACTGGAGACACGCCAACGCCTTTGTCACCTTCCAGGAAAGTTCAATTGGCCATTTTTTCTTACTATTTTCCACAAGACAGTACAAATTTAGGTCACAGTAAAGACGAGACAATGCCTACGGTTACCAATTCATTTGGAAATTGCAACCCTTTTATTCTCATAAATACCCAATTTTGCGGCTGTGTAGAAAGGCGGATGAAATTGCGGCAAAGACGGCTGAAGCTGCATGGATACGCTAGGAGAAACTCCCCGGTAAGCTTCACATCGTATTTCCATTTACATATTTTTGGAAACATTTACCTTCTATCTACTTCTCTTTCATCATATTTATGTATCGGTCCAGAGATTTCTCACTTAAAACTGATTTCAGTTGTATGTATACAAGAATAAATTTGTGAAAGGAAATCTCAAAAATCTTCAATATCCATCAAATTCCTGGAATACCCTAAAGCCATCTATGTGAAAAAATCTTAAAAATTTAATTCCCATTCAATTGTGGGCACCCAATATTAGCAAAAATGAGTTGGTTGGAAGGTTTATGTAAAAAGAATGTCACATACTGTCTGTATATGAATTTTAGTTTCTTGTCATTTTTGGAAACTTAGATTTACAAATTGGTTGCAGATTTGATCATGGCTACTATATGGGTTCCTTTCTGGCTTCTACTGAATTACTGCCAAAGGCCTGTAAGGCCTCTGTTGCTGCAAACGCTAGCAATGATCTTTATTTCATCGTTGAGGATGAGGAGGAAGGGATACTGTTTATTGCCTTTAAAGGGCCTCTGGATGGTTCCGAGGTCTTCAAAGCTGGCGGTCATTTTGGGGAGTGTGAAATTAAGTCAGAAAATGATGATGACCTCTTTGGGCTTGTGGAGGATGGAGCCCTTGTTCACAAAGGGCTTTTCGAGAGCTTCCTGCATATGTGGGGGAAGTCGGGGATCGAAACACAGGTTGGTTGGAATGTGTGCAACCTTTTTAAAGACTCATAGTGTTTAAATGATGGCTTTTACCCTTTTTGGGTTTTTCTTTTATGTTTTTGCTTCTGGCATCACCATGTGAGAATTTGTAGTTGCATAGGTTCTTTTTTGTTTGAAGAGTGTTTTCAAAGGGTTTGATCCCTTAGATAATCATATTTGTAAGGCTGCTCCAGCAAGTCATAAAAGTGGTAAGTCCAAGCCAAGTCTGCCCTAAAACCAGCCCAAATGATTGAATGAGTATTGACAAGCCTTTGAGAGGCCTGATCAGAGTGCCAGACCTCTAGAAAATAATTTGGTTAAAATATCCAGCTTTGACTTAGTCTAGGCAAGTCCAATGAATTTGGCATCTGGGTCTTGTCAGATCCAAGTCCAGGTCAACTTGGAGAGTTTGAATTAAGTCAAGTTTGTTTCTATGGCAGGAATCCTTAGAGTGTGTAGATGAGAATTGTATTGCTGGAATTAGTTACAATTTTGCAATTGCTTTTCAATTTTTTCTTTTGTGTTCACAGTGGATTTGAGAGGAAGATGTAGTAACATAAATCTAATAGGCTGAATTTCAAAAATAAATATATTAAAAAGTGAAATGAAAGTATTTTTTTAATTGTCAGTGTATTTTTAAAATAAATTGAAAATAAAAATGGTATTAATTATTTTTTTAATTATAATGTTTTTAATAATCTATGAATATGTGTACAAAATTTGTTTATTGATATTGGACAGTTTGTCTTGTCTGTTTTGTCCTCATTACTTTAGTGGGATGTTCATAATTTATTATTATTATTTTGTTTGTTATGTTTGAACCACTATGAAATGTCTTTACTGGTCCTTATTAAAAAAGTATTGGACCCTTTCTAAATCCTCTTTTACACTCACTTTCTACGTTCTCCCATATGCTTCTGTCCATACTAAATGATGGATCTCACCCACGTTTCTTTGTAGAAAGAAATATTCCTTGATTTTGCTTTAAAAACAGTAAAGTCTTTTAAAAACTGTTTTGGCATAGTTGGAGTTCTAATCTCGCTCCTTATGGTTCTATTAAACCATTATATAATGTGGATGTTTGAATGAAGTATTATATAATGATTCATATTAATTTTTATGTAGACTTATTTTAATATAAGATAATTTACTTTGTTATTGAAATTTAATAATTATTAAATGATAATGAATTGTTGTTTTGTGGTATTAATAAGTGGATAATAAATTAATAATATTTTAAATTATATCTTTTTTGAATTATTAGATATATTATAATGTCGAGACTTTAATTTATGGGTGAAAAAAAAGATTCAATAAATTTTAAAAAATATTGAAAAATAATAATTTAAAAAAAAATTATATTATATCTAATAACAAAATAATTTATATAATAGATATGAAATATTTTTAGATTTAAGTGTGTTATTTTTTCCATCAATTTTTTTTGTTAATTATATTCAGTGTTCTATCATTAAAATATAGAAAACAAGAGAAGAGAATGTAAAATAAGATTATTCAAATCTGAAATTGATTTTGCAAAAACTACAAATATAAATAAAATAAAACTAACTTAGATATCTTATATATCTATCTATCTATTTTAAAAACACCTAAGATTGAATTTGTTATATAGAGTAAATTTTTATAATTGTATGTATCTCTTTAATTAACTTAGGCTAATATAAAAACCATATTTTTCTTTACAATATTTATATGAATATTATTTTTCAATATGTATTTAAACTACTACATACATGTATGGACACACAAATAGATATGCACAATCTATTTTTAATATTCAGGCAAAAACTATTCTATTTTAGACTTTTAAAAAAAATTAACAAGAGCTATTATTTTTTTCAATAATTAAAAATAAATAAAAATAAAGTGTCTACTATAACTTTTATTTTGAGAGTTATTATATTATTTCAAACACTATAATTTTGGTATATTATTTTTACTATTATTTTTTAATTTTTTGTTATTTAATAAGACATCATGCTACTCTTGTATTCATTGTAAAATATCAATAATTTAACAGTTTGAATGAAGAAGTTTTTTTCTAGCATACTCATGTCATTACTGCAACCTCTTGCTACCATTATAATTGTCCTCTTAACATAATTATAAATTTAACTTCTAACCTTTTGAATCACAATTTTTTTTAATTAAAATAGCAAAAACTAAAAATATATAATAAAATAATAAAAATCAAATTATTTAAATATTAAATACATCTATCTAAAAATGTTGGAACTATTATATTGTTTAAAAATTTATCTTATTATATACACATATAATTTTAATTTTTTATTTAAGAATTATTTTATCTTAATATTTGAAGAGCTATTATACTTGTCTTTAATTTTTTTTGAAAAGATCACAATTCATTATTTGTGTTGTTTTCACTTTGAAAAGTGTAATAAATATTAAACATTCATATGTTATTTTTAAATTTAAATTTATTATCAAATATTAATTATTTCAGATCAACTGTCAAATTTAAATTACTAATTTTAGATGTGCACAATCATGATATAAAAACTCTATTTTTAAAATTATATCATTAAATATATAAATAACCCAAATATTTTTATATTTTTATAATTGTTACATCTAATATAACTTAATTATATCTATATTAAAGAATGTCAAATTCATTGTATCTATATTCAGTAGTAAATACTATGCCTGTTAATTTTATTAAATCTATATTTTAAAAATCATTTTTAATTTATTTACTATTTATTTTAGAAATATTATATATAATAATATTTTAACATGTAAATAATCATATGATTTAAGCTAAAAAAAAATAAAATAAAAATAAAAACATTTTGTTAACAGATTTATGCATTAACTCTACCCCATTGCAAAATACCTCTCAAAATTAACTAGTACATTGTTAAGCTTTAACAGCCCTGCAGACTGGCTAAACCCAGACTCGGAACTCTTTGAAACTCACAAGTCCTGAGCTTAGACTCGTGAGACCTGCATGACTAATCCAGAAACTCGTGAGTCTGGGTGAGTCCTCAACGACTCTCAACACTAATATATAAATTTTCTGTTCTGTAAGTAATCATTGGAGGGATTGCAAATCCCTTTCGTTCCATACAATTATTTCTTGTTTACCGAATAGGAGGAATATTGATTCTAAAGTCGAATCAGCTTCTTCAATTCTTTAATTTTCAATTTGCTTTAGTGCCTTCTGGTGTCATCTTTTTCAATTACTACCAACTTTAACGGTTCTATTATATGGAGGAGAGATTAGGCAACTTTTAAGCAGGTGCTCTAAGGAAGTTCTTAGAGTACAGTGTAGGAAACTGTTATATAGAATAAACACATTTATATTGTTTGATATTTTTATGCTACTGCAATATATATTATAATTTTATATTTTAATTTATAAAAATCTTAGTCTTATACCTAATAGTTATAGGTATAGTTGAAAAACTTTTCCAGTAATCTGCGAGTTACTCTGGAGTTTTTTTTATGGCAGGTTTTTCCACATTTACTCTCCAAAATTGCTAGTCAAATAAAGGAGAAAAACTGGTCAAGTTTTTGGTGAGATTTGGCCAAAAAAACTTGGCCGTCCAAAAAGAAGGTCCCTTGCAGCCACTAAAAAGGCATTTTCATTTCATTTGATTTTATAGGTACTCTTCAAGTCCAAGTTTCCAAGTTTTTCTACAAGTCTTCATCTATAATATCGACTACTCCTACCTCCCTCTAGTTTTCACTAGACATGGGAAGAGGAAGATGTAAATTTGTAAAATATATTAATGTAGTATTTACTTTCAATTTTACAAAAATAATTTTCTATTTTTATTTTGTTTCAGACTATCAATATCAGCGCGTTCCACATGAAGATGCTATTTTGTACCCAATTTGCTTTCAAATCAGTCAAATGCAACTAGACTCAACTTGTTTCTTTTATGTACTCATTTATTGACTCATTGGATGCGTCTTATCATTGAATTTTGCAAAAAAATGAGTTTTTAATGAAATTTAAGTTTTTCTACTATGGTTATAAGGTTCAAGTGATTGTAATTTCAATAATATATTTTCTGTTTATATTTTTTATATATTTATTTGGTTCAATAGTTAAGCATAAATGTTTTATTAGAAAAAAATGTTAAAACTATTTTCTACAGGGTGGATAATTATTTTTTTAGAAAAATTGTTAAAACTATTTTCTATAAGATAGATAATTGCAAACCCAAATTTCGTTTAGATGCATATTTTTGTTATATATATATTAACTACTAACTAATAATCAAATTAAGGAATGGAGGTAAAATATCCTATCTAATCTTTAATGGGGAGGGTGACATTAAATATCAATCTTATTTTAAAAAAAAATGTTCAGCAATTGATCTAATAGTTACCCTGTTTTTTAATTTATAAAGCATTCCAGCTTCTACCTTATGAAGAATTCGATTTCATAGCTCCAATTTCTATGCGAGGCATTGATTACAAAACTGCAAGTAGGTTATTGCCCAAATTGATGAGGTAGACTCATTGCAGGTTTTGAAGGCAGCGGAGCAAAAGAAGACAATTGTGTTTACTGGCCACTCTCTGGCAGGGGCCACTGCCAGCTTGGCTACACTTTCTGTTCTGGAAAAGTATGGGAGGAAGGTCTCCATTTTTTGTGTAACATTTGGTTCCCCTTTGATTGGAGATGACAAACTTGGTCAGGCAATTCGTAAAAGGGGATGCGACTCAAAGTTTTGCCACGTAGTTTTGGTTCATGACATAGTTCCTCGGCTTCTTCTTGCACCTAAAGAACTGATTCAGGAGCCCATGGAAGCTCTGCTGCCTTACTGGTCAAGAACAATGACCGAGGGCAATAATGAGGAAAATCAGAGTGTCATGGCTGGCATACCCCGTTCGAAGGAACAGATAACAGACTTCTATTCTGTTGTCCTGCAGCATCTCGCTGCGTTAGTCACATACAGCAATCCAAGTGACGCGACAACTTCTACAAACATGACCAGAAAAAGTATAAAGTCTGTGTTCAACCTAGGCCCATATAGGCCATTTGGCTACTTCCTGTTTTGCTCGAGAAATGGAGCTGTTTGTATAGAAAACCATGAGGTTGTTTTGCAATTGCTCTATTTTGTCCTGGAAAACTCAGATGTATCACTGGATCGGGCAAGTAAGAACTGCATTATGGAACACACAGAATATGGCAGCTGTCTTGCAAGAATAGTGAAGAATAAAATGAGATCTGGAATAACAGATGTACATGTACATCATGATTTACCAGGGAAAACTTCTGCCATCTGCATAGCACTTCAACTCGAAGCTCTGGGGCTCAGAGTTCAGGTAAGACTTATTGAGTACAATTGAAACGTTTTTTTACTGTCTCTTGTTGTAATTAATTCCACGTCATTAGACAGGTCAATTTTTTCTGCTTTAAGTGCTCGTTGATTTTTAAAAGATAGCTAGGCTTCTATGCCTTTTATGAAATAATTTTGACTGATAGAATAAACTAATCTAAGATCCATTAGCCACTGAAATCAAATTAGGCTAAAATTATGAAATCTGCGTGATTTATTGATTTCTTTTTGCCTTTGCTTAGAAGTAGATGCAATAGTTTAACATAACTACATAAAATTTGTTTCATTTCTACTTGGGCGGTAGAAACCCATTTCTTTTTAGGTATTCAAACATATAGGAAGTGCCAAATGGGATTAAATTTCTGAACTCTAATACGAAACATGTTGACGAACGTAAGTACAAGTTTTGACCAAACTTAAAGGCCATGCTTACCCTATGTCAATTGAGTCAACAGCATTAACTGTAAATGTTACTCCAGATACCCAAACATGAACATCATTTATGCCAATTGAGCCATATGTAGGCAATTTTTATGTGGGTGTGACTTTGTTGGCAACGTAAGACTTGTGGAAATCAGGAAGATTATTGCAGAAGGAACAAATACAATATAAGTTGAGAATTAAAAGAAATAATTTTAAGGTTACACAAGAATCACTTCGAATATAATTGAATGGAATGAAATACAAACAGTGATCTTAGAATGTGTAAATGTATACATCAAGACATTGTAATATGAAAGAGGCTGAGTAGAGCTAATACAGATTGGACAACGCATGGAGTAGGCGGAGTCAATGAGTCCTCTAGATAAGAATATGGACACAGTTCCCTCTTAAGAAAAAACCCAAGTCAACATTATACACTCCAAACATATCACCTTACTCTACATCATTAAGAAGAGCCTTCGTGAAGATGTTGATGAGCTGCCCCATAGAAGAAAGAATGCTGAAAATCCACATAACTACTGTGAAACAATTACTTGACATGGTGCATATGAGTCTCAGTGTTTTTTTGTCTAATAATGGTGAACCATTTTTTGGATCATTTAAATAACATACAAGCTATCACTACAGATAATTGTGGGGGTTGCCTAAGAAAACCAATCTATGGAAGAAGAGTTTGAAGATACATGAGCTGACATTTTGCCTCCTTTGCACTATAGTAGACAATCTCAAGCGTAGATAAGGAGATAGAAGCTTGCTTCTTCATCCTCCAACAGATAGGACCAGAGCCAAGAGGAAAAATGTGGCTAGAGGTTCTCTTCTGGCTATCTAGATTTCTTACTTGGTGGCATTGTAGGATCATGAAAGAAGAGAGCTGTTGTGTGTTGCTTAGTTTATCCTAGATCGGAGTTTATTCTTGATGTATCGAAAGATATGTTTACTTCTTAAAGATTATGAGCAGAAGGTATCTACTTGAACCTTCACGCTACACATGCAGCAAAGGAAATACTAGGTCAAATGTGCATGAGGTAGATGAGATTCCCCACGAATAACTATAGATTGTGGGATCAATAAGAGTTAATTCAGGCACTGGAGAAATCTGAAGCTAAGTACCTACGGGTAACAGAGTGAGAGTGCATGAGGTAGATGAGACTCCCCACCAAAGACCTATAGATTGTGGGATCAACAAGAGTTGATTCAGGCATTGGAGAAATCTGAAGCTAAGTACCTATGGGTAATCTTGAAGACCAAAACATTGAAGAACACCCAAGACATAATTTGGCTAAGAGATGAAACACCAGTTACAAGTTGAGAGATTTTGATTCCTAAGAAGTGTAGAAGACCCATATTTGTCATTTCAAAGGAATTATGTAGTTTTCCTTTGGGCTCTCAAATGAGAAAAAACAAGTCTCATGATGATCATGTTGTCAATATACAACATAATTATGAGAATATGCCATCATTATAGCAAACATAAAGATCATAGCAACCCTCACGTCATACACAACTTGTAGAGAAAAACTAATGGATCTTCTCATACTAAGCTCTAAGAGTTTGCTTGAGCCCGTCCAAAAAATTCTTGAGTCTACAAGCAAGTGGGACATTGCTATCCTACTAAAACCCTAGTGGATGTTCCATGAAAATAACCTCCTATAGGTGTTTGATAAGAAAAACACCCTTCACATCCATCTAATCATCTTCCCACCTAAGTGATGTGATAAGGGAGAGAGAACAATATGAATGGTGTCCAACTTGACAAAATGAGTCAAAGCCTAACTATAGTTGCTCCAATCTGTTTTAAAGAAGCCATTAGACATACCTTGTGCTTTTCAACAACTCCATGTTCATTGAATTTGGTCTTATAGATATGTGCAACCTACAATGTTGGCTTTTTGAGGTTAAGAAACAAGATCCCTAAGTATTATTCTACATAAGGGCATCATAGTCTTGTTGTATTTCCTCCTCCTAATGGGTACACCCACAAGAGTGATGATAGGAGATAGAATTAGATCTTGATTGAGTCCTACTATGTATTTCATCAAATGTATTGAAGAGTGGAAACAACATCCTCCAATGTAATGTAATACACCACTTAGGCATTTTTCTTGAAATACGAAAGGCTGATTTAGGAAGCACGAGTTTTTCTATTGGGAATCCTTAAACTAGATATGGATTAGATGAACCTTTTGAGTAATGAATTGATTGTTGAGATCTCCCTTGGTACAAGTTGGTTGGGAGATATTAGTGCTCTCATATTGGAATACTAGTTGGAGTGATGAGTGAACTCTCTCTATTATTCTTAGTTGATGCAAGAATCATTTGACTACTCATCAAGGGCCAACAAATTAGGCCACTATGTCAAATATACCTAAGGTGGTTGTTCATGGAAGACAATACCCCTCTCAATAACAATAATTTGCATGTAAGGATTAATTGTTGTATGCTTTCAACTCATTTTGAGAAATATGGTTTGTGACAAAATTCGACGCATCCATATTGCTTGACATGCTACAGCAGTTGCAGCTACATATTCTACTTGGACTAAAGAAATTGTCACTATAGGTTGCTTCTTTGATGCCTATGAGATAGCTCCAAATCCAACGTAAAATATATGCCTTGATGTAGTTTTTCTATCATTTATGCTACTTGCAAAATCACTGTTAGTATAACCAACCAAATTAAAATTGTTAGTTTTAGAATATAGTATTCCATATCCTATTGTTCTTGCAACATATTTGAGTATTCTCTTCCCAACTTGCCAGTGAAAACCCCAAGGTGAAATCATGAACCTTGAAATCAAAGTTACACCATACATAATATTTGGCCTTGTAGCTGTAAGATACATTAAACTGCCAACAAGTCTTTTAAACATGGTTGGATCAACATTTGACCCCTTATCCTCTTTGCTCAATTTTGTTAATATGACAACGAGAGTTGATGCAGGATTATCAATTCAACATTTTAAATCTTCTTAATACATCCTTGGCATATTTGGACTAACAAATGAAAATTCACTTATCTGTTTGAACAACTTCAATACCTAAAAAGTATTTCATCAAGCCCAAATCTATCATTTCAAACTCCATCATATTTGACTTAAACATGTCTACAAATAAATTTCTATTGAAAATTAAATCATCAATATACACATACAATCAAAATTTGACCTTGATCATTAGTTTTTATATACAATGTAGGCTCACTGTTGCTTCTATTGAATCCATCACTTATCAAATATGAATCAATTCTACTATACCAAGCCCTGAGTGCCAATTTCAATGGACATAAAGTGCCTTTTTCAATTTATATACTCTATTTTCATGACCACGAACTTCATAACCAGGTGGTTGTTTAATATACACTTCTTCATCAAGAAAACCATTTAAGAACGCTGATTTCACATCCATTTCAAAAACATTCCAATTATTATGTGCAGCTACTACTAAAATAGTTCTAATTGTATTCAACTTTGCAACTGGAGCAAAAGTTTCATTATAATCAATCCCATACTATTGTGAAAATCCTTTTGCAACTAATCTCGCTTTATGTTTTGCAATTTGACCTTCAGCATTAAATTTAGTTTTATAAACCCATTTAAGTCCTATGCAATTTTTACCTTCAGGTAAATCTACAAACTCCTATGCTTTATTTCTCTTTCAATAGAGTCCATTTCTTCATCCATTACCTTAATTCAATTATCATCTTTTACTGCTTCTTCAAAATATATAGGATCATAAGTAAATTAAAGCAAAATTTGAATTTTCATTCTCTTCTCCTTGATTATATATTTCTTTTAAACTTTTTGTTTTCTTTCCTTTATACCTTCGTCTTAATGAAGCAAGTGTTGGATCTTATTCATCACTTAAATTTGAATTTGGATTAGAATGATTTGGATGGCATGATGATGTACCTTGCACAATATTTCTTGGTGGAGTAGTTGGTGGTGTTTGACCACCTTATTCTTCTGGTTCCTTGTCACTATCATGTATTGTTGCTCCACCTGTGACTATTTTGTCAACATTTGTATCTCATTATTCTTCTTCCTTCAATTCAACATCTCTACTAATAATCAATCTTTGTAATTGGATTATACAATCGATAAGTTTTTGATTGCTCACTATAACCAATAAAAATACATTTTTCACTTTTATCATTCAATTTCCTTCTCAATTCAGAAGGCACTAGAGAATATTCTTCTAAAATGAGAGACAATATACTTTTTACCATTCCATGCTTTTTGGGGAATTTTTTCCCTCACACTCTTTGTAGGACTCCCGTTTAAAATGTATAGTGCACATGCTACTACTTTTGCCCACAAATATTTGGATAGGTTAGAATCCACTTTTTTTTTTGTGCCAAAGCTTTAAACTCCTTGAATTTATCAAATGCTTCAGACTTTTGCTTGAGAAAGTATATCCATGTCTTCCTATTGGAATCATCAATAAATGTTGGGAAATATAAATTGCCTCCTAAATATGGAGTTTGCATTGGCCCACATATTTCAATGTGAACTAATTCTAATGGTGTCTTTGCTTTGTATGAACTTTTTACTGCAGAACTTTATGTTGTTTTGCTAACAACTTTCACATACACTAGTTGGATGTTGTATAATTGGTAAATCTCTCACCATATTTTTCTTTTGCAATAAACTCAAACCTCCAAAATGAAGATGACCATACCTTAAATGCCAAAGCCATGTTTGTTTTGAAGTTAATTTCCTCACCTAATTCTAATGGTGTCTTTGCTTTGTATGAACTTTTTACTGCAAAACTTTATGTTGTTTTGCTAAAGTACAACTTTCACATATACTAGTTGGACGCTGTATAATTGGTAAATCACTCACCATATTTTTCTTTTGCAATAAACTCAAAACTCCAAAATGAAGATGACCATACCTTAAATGCCAAAGCCATGTCTGTTTTGAAGTTAATTTCCTCTCTTTCTTGGATACAATGAATTTGGAGGGGGAACATTCAATTCCTTGTCATTTTGACCCTTGCAATTAATCTATCATTAGGATTTTTATTCAGAATTGTACATTCACCATTTTTAAAGTGAACTTCGTACCCTCTTTCCAAAATTAACCAACACTCAACAAATTATGTTTTAAACTAGGTACAAAGAAAATATCATCAATATGTCTCTTTTCACCATTCTTAGTCATGATATTAATTATTCCTTTCTCAGTTACAGATACTTTACTATCATTTCCCAATTTTACTTCTGATTTTATAGTCATCCAAACTAGCAAATAATTCTCTATTTCTTGTCATATGATTGTTACAACCACTATCTAAGAACCATACATCATTAGAGCTTTCTTGAGCCATATTGCAAGTTATAAGTAAACTTTCAGAGTTATTATCAGATACATCTGTGTAATTTGCCTTTTGCTTATCCACTTCAGCTTGTTTGTTTCTACATTTATTTGCAAAATGGCCAAATTTCTTACAATAGTAACACTGAATGTGGGACTTGTTATACCTTGATTGGAACTGACTTCTTCCATGTCCTCTATTGCTGAAATTTTGATAGGATGGATTGCTTCTTTCTTCTTGATCTGGACTTGTGTGTCCATTTCTTATTCTTCCACTTCCTCTGAAGTTTGATCTTCCTCTTCCTCTTCCAAATGATACCTCTGTTCCGAAAGCACTCTCCAAAGAAGAATTGTTATTTTGATTCATCCTGATTTCATGGGAAAGCAAGAATCCCATCAATTCATCTATTGACAATTGAGATGAGCCTTTTGATTCTTCAATTGCAACTACTATTGCATCAAATTTATTAGGAAGACTTATAAGAACCTTTTCTATCATTTTTTGATCACATATATTCTCTCCAAGTGTGTTTCAATTGATTTACAACATTCATTACATTATTGAAGAGAAGATTCTGATGAATTCATTTGAAGATTTTCAAAATTCCTTTTTAATATCTGTAATTTTGCAACTTTTATTTTAGTTGTCCCTTGTGAATTTTTAAAAATTTTCCAAGCTTGTTTAGAACTAATTGCTGCAGAAATCATAGAAAACACAGAATCATCCATTGCGTGTTGAATAAAAAACAAAGCTTTAGAATCTTTCTTTTTCTTTTTTAAGTTCTTCTTTTTTCTATTTATGTTTCTGTTAAAGTATACAAATCTTGAGATTCTACAAATTCACTTTTAACAAACTCCTATAAATAACAAACTCCTATAAATCTTGTGAACAAAACAATGTCCTTATTTTTATTGTCTATATATCATAATTTTTACCTATAAATAATAGAATCTGACGATGAGTTAGACTAGTGCTAGATGCCATGATGTTCTCTCCTCCTTAATCTCTCCAAAATGTACCTTACTTTTCACAAATCTGTACTTTTCTTGTTTCAATAAAAATAATCTGTAACTTTATTCACTAACAAAGACATTAATTTAGTTTCCAACAAAAAGCTTTACAACTACTTTTAATTCATTTCTAAATTTCTAAATTTCAACCATAATGAATGATCCATATGAGAGAAAATTCAACATAAATGACTTCAATACTTAGCAGCTTCATCACATTCAGCTGCTTCAGCTGTAATATTTTCTGCAACTCTGTTTTTCCTCCTGTCGTAGCAGCAGCTTCACTTCAACTTTGATCACCAAATTATATTTCTGATCTTCACCACTGAACCAACCTGAGCTCTGATACCAATTTGATAAACAGAGTAAAGACAAACAAACAAAAAATCAGAAATGCTACAGCTCAAAACATTTTATTAATCTGATCGACGCGAGAATGGCTACAACTTATTTAAATAGATGCATCTACAATAACAGAGAAAGAAACTTCTATTCAGACATACAGACCAAGATGGAAACGATTAAAACAACGTATGAGTTTGGTTTGGCAAATTCTAACTGTATGGTCCCATGGGGGGCTTGGGCTTCTATTTTCATGGATCAAGCGGTCCCATGAAGCTAAAAAAATTATGCCACAGGATTAATTGGAATCTTCCCCTGAAAAATAGCAGCCCCTACCTTTTAGGACTGCAAATTTCAGCGGTCGAAATTGAGGTGGGGCTAGAAATTGCCCCTACAGCTTAGGAATTTTTTAGAATTTTTTTTGCCACTTGTCTATCACTTAGAATTTTAAATTCCTAAAAAAACTAGAAAATGGGAGAATTTTTATTTATTCATTAATTTTTATCAAATTACTCCACTTCATTTCTTGAATTTTGGAGCTCAAACTTTTAAGCTAAATTGCAAAATTGAATTCATGGGACCACCAGCTTTTAAATATTCCTAAAAAATCTCAGCAGC
The DNA here is from genome assembly GCA_007258455.2 of Sequoia sempervirens. Classification (NCBI taxonomy): domain Eukaryota; kingdom Viridiplantae; phylum Streptophyta; class Pinopsida; order Cupressales; family Cupressaceae; genus Sequoia; species Sequoia sempervirens. The sequence goes on along the minus strand of VDFB02271358.1, from coordinate 144,845,469 downwards.
GACCGCTGAAATTTTTTAGGAAGCCCCCCTCCATGGGACCGTACCCTAAAAGAAACGGCGAAAACTGCGGGAGAAATTAGAAATTTCTTTCCAACATTTTTGTCCATGTTGCATTTGCCCTCTTGGGTTCGGTTCAAGAATTCCCCGGCAAATATGTATCATAATTTTTAATTTTAGGTTTTCTTGTCACGATTTACCTGATCAACATGTCTGCTTCTGAGATAAAGTTTGTTATGATTAACTGATTAGGTGTGATAGATTTCATCCTTTCTAATGTTTTTGTGGAATTTTGTTCAGAACGTAAGAGCACAACTAGCACTGCATGAGGTAGGGGAGGATAGCATGCGCTTGAGCATCAACAGCAATAAGCAAATTTTGGAACTCAGCAAGGCACAGAAAGCCATGGCAGAGTTAGAATGGTACAAAAGGCGTTGCACGGATGATGGCGTTGGCTACTACGATTCATTTAAACAACAAAAAGACAGAAAGGACTTTAGGGCCAATATAAACAGAGGTAAGCTTGCTACCTTTTGGGATGAATTCATACAGATGGTGGAAAACAATGAGTTACCGCCGGACTTCCAATGCAGAAGTAAGTGGATATACTCGGCAACCGCATACAGACAACTAGTCGAGCCACTAGACATTGCCTATCATTACAGGCATGATAAGCCCGACGTCTCTGGACATTATCTGTCTGGAGGAAGGCCTCGTCGATACAAAATTATTCAAAAATGGTTTGAAGACAAAATGCAAAGTGAAAAGCCAGAGATGAAACCTCGCACAAGGCCAGCCAGTATGACACAAGATTCTTGCTTTTGGGCGTATTTTGAAGAGCTGAATTACTCACTTGAGAATCGCCCAACAGAATCAATGCCAGCATTGAAGGAGTTTGAAAATCGGGTGAACAGCATGATTGATGCCCGTGAACTCTCTTCTGAGGTTTTCTTGGAAAACAGCAGTTTTATGCTGTGGTGGAAGAATAAGTTACCAGAAGAATATAAGTGGACATCTCCCATCTTTCCTCTCATGGAAGGAGGATGGAAACAATATTCAAATTTGTGTATTTGAAAGCTTATTTGGATTATTCATTAAACTCCCATACCAACTGTATTATATGTTTGTGTGCTGGTGTGGGGTGAATTGCCATATGTTCTATATATCTAGTTATTATAATCTCTTAGTGAGATGAAACATGTTATAATAGTCATGAACTTGCAAGGCAAAGCATTGGGCATATCTTAGCATAAAGAAGACTTATGTAATCAGAGTACAATTTGGGTCTTGTATGTAAATAATACTTTTGTAATCAAGAGTAGTAGTTGTGTTTTGTATGCCATTCAATAAATGGTGTCAATTTGTTAAAATGACCGCTTATGCTTGATTATGTTCTTTTGGATTTCTTGGTAATCAATTTATATCATCAATGCAAATACTTTTAACATATTGTTAGGCATAGGTAAATGCTGGAGTTTTTCTTTCTTTGTTTAATTTCTGTCTTATTTGATTTTTAAATATATATATATATATATATATTATACATTTTAGAGTCAAATTTCTTTCTTTAAAGAATGAAAATACAGGTTCATACTTTATAAGTACAGTTTGTCTTAAAGTTGTTCTTTTTGATAATGTTTCATATGTTATATTAAATGATAATAGTGTTGAGATGTGTTTTACAATAGCAATTAAGGGATGTGAAGGTTGTAATGACATTTCTTTATAATATTTATTAGTTCTAATTTTTGTTTTTGTTAGGGATTATTATGTTCTTATTATTGAAGAATATTTTCTATTTGTTTATCTTGATAATTATGTTTTTGAAAATATTAAACACTATTATTATGTTGATTTGGTTAGATTTTTTTCTTGAAATTAGGATAAAATTTATGATTGAGTTGGTGTTTTTTTCCATTAAAAAGGTAATTTCCAATTTACAATATTCAATGAAAAATTGACCAATAGGAAAGAGGGCGGGGTATAAATTAGAGTGTGTCAAATGTTTTTACTTCATTTCTTGGAAAAGCAACAACAAGAGGTTGTCTTTCCATCAAATGGATGAAGCACTGGAACTAAACCCATGTTGTAAGGATTCACTTTTTCAATTTAAACATTTACAAAGCAATTGTCAAGCCTTCCATATAGATAACAAGGGGAATGAAGCTTATCAACCATCTAACCAATTGCCATATCGTTTAGTAATGAACCACGGTTCATCTCCATCAGCCACTCTACCCAAACTCCTCTAACAAACCCACCTCTAGGTTGGATACAATAGTGCAACCAAAAAGTAATAGGTGGTCATAACAGCAAAAAATAGAGAGAATAGAGAATGCAAAAAGAAAAGAGCAGAAAAGGACAATAAAAAAAGAATGTTTGGAAGGAAGATAGAGGGACCTGGAGCAAACAACAAGAAGACAAAGTGGAGGACAGTGGACTCTTAAGTTTTATTGCAGCAGTTATAAGTGTAAAAAAAATGTAATGAAGAGATTCAACAATTTGTAGATTTATGAGACTTAAATATGTTTGATTGGACTGCATGGCATATAATTAAGAATAAATTATGTTTAAATAATAAGCATCAAAGTTTTGTTATTTTTGTGAGAGCTTTGGTTTTTATGGATCTTGTTATAAAATTGTACTCCCTTGCAATGCAATGCCCTCAAAGATTGGTGGTGTCTGTTCAAAATTCAATTTGGTTGTTTTCCTTTTAAAAAAAATCTAAGTCTGCTTCCTTCTTTGTCCTTAACTCCAAGGCTAAATCAGAAATGAAAATACAATTTCAAAGAAAAGATTTGGAGAAGATTGAGTGCGCAGATTTGGAGGTCAAAAGCTGAAGCTAATGCTCAAATCTTGGCTTGGAAAGTTTTGCACTTCAAATTACCTATTGGTGACAGGTTAAGATGCCTGATAGTGCAACCGGTTAAATGTCTTTTTTGTCAGTATAATGAAAGTCTGAAACACATCTTTTGGGACCGTGTGTGAACTAAAAGGAAATAGAATGTTATCTTTACATTTTTTCTTGCTATTTTTAAGCATAAATTAAGTTGGAAAGAAGCCTTATTGGGATTTAGCATGCAAAATAATGTTATTGCTGATTCTATGACATAATTTTACTAAATATATGGAAAAGTAGATGCTTGACAGTTTTTGCTAAACATAATACATGTCAGGAAGTGAAAATGTTAAAGTTTTACTCTGATGTTATCTTCCAAATTGTTGTGTTGTGTTTTCAATTATAGGGGGTGCCCAAAGAAAAGGTGAAATTCAACAACCACTTGGATAAGATTAAGTATCAAATGTTTCAACTCCATGAAAAAGACTCCTTATGTTCTATACAGTTACAATTTATGTTAAAATTCAGAGTTTTGTACTGTAGGGACTTCCCAATGAATACGTGACAACCAACATTCTCTTGGATAAGATTAAATGGCAAATTCTACAGTTGCATGTAGATGATGTAATTGTTCTAAACATATACAACAGTTGTTAAAATTTAGAGTATGAAGTGGTTAATTTTGCCGCTGTTCATTGTTGTTGTTATTTGAAGACAAGTTTGTTTTGTTTAGTTTGTTATCTTAGTCTATTCTGGATTGTTGGTTATGACTGTAATTTCTCATTTTTGACAGCCTTGGATTGCCTCTTTTATATAACATTATTGCTTGTTTCAATTAAAAAAAGAGAGAGTGTATCTCATTATAGATTGTACCCAATTTGACTTTTGAATACTATTTTTAATCTATTGAATTCTTACAGTTGAACATATATAACTCTTGAAAGAATATGACAAGGCCACATATAAAAGCAAATGTATTGAAGACTCCATGCTATGTGACCCTTCAACTACTATTTATAAGTTTTATATAATGTATCTCAACTACTCTAAGTGTTCTCCACAAGTTTTTCCCTATCCAACCTCCATGTCTCAAATCTATACAATTGATAGTTATTTACTAATATTTTCTATGTAATTAAATTTAACATATATTTGTCTAGTTTAATTCTATTCTTGTTGCCTTAATACTTTGTTTTATTTTACGTGTTTTAGATTTCCTTATTAAAATATATAAATTATATTTGTTAATCCATTGGTGCCCTTATTTGTTTGCTTTCGACTTTTATCTATTTAACATAAAGAGGGGTAATTTTTTTATAAAATCAAGAAGTACAAAGCAAGGGCATCGCATAGCCCTATCAAGCTCCATCAAATGATCCAACTATTGAGACAAATCCGGGGGTAACTAACCTTGATCCACCAAATTCCAATCATGAATATGATTAGAAGCCCATTTGGCCATGCAATCAACAACATTCCATTCTCTAGGAATATGAGTGAAAGTAACAAACTCCAAAGAAGCACAAAAGTTAAGAATCTAACCAACAATCAAGGCCAAATGCCAGCTAACATCCTCTAAATGTTTCCTATTCAACAAGTTCATCACAATCTAGGAGTCAAATTCACATATGATCCTTTGCCACCCTAATTGAATTCCATGTTCCAAAGTCCATAAAATGGCCCGAGCCTCCATAAAGTTATTAGTATGAAGACCCTTATAAATAGAGAAGATAAACTAAACATCTCCAAAGTTGTCCTGACCAACACCACCAATACCAACATGACCCGGGTTTCCTTGAGAAGAGTTGTCCATGTTGATTTCAAGATGCCCTGAGGATGAAGAGACCATCTCCCCTCCCTATTCACCTTCAGGGTAGGATGTCAACATCTGTTACACATGAGTTGTTTTTGCGGAGGAGGAAGATGGAGACGATTACAACAATCAACATCACAAGGAGCCATTGATACAGTTAGATCACACTTCGTCGCAACAGTCTCTCCCACAAAATGAAAAATTTTCCACCACAATTGGGGGGCCCACCACCACCACATCCTGAAAAATCCTCTGATTCCTCTCCAACCAAGGGTTCCAGATAATAAAGGATGGACCAAGAGCCCAAGCAACTTGAAGAAAGGGAGTAGAAACATGGGCTCTGCCCCACCGATCCACGAATTTAGCCAACGAAGAAACATGCCAATAGGGCATATTCCACACCCTCCACCAAAAATGCCAAATCTCCCTAGCATAGGAGCATTGGAAGAAGAGATGAGAGACATTCTCCTCATAGTTATGACATAGAACACACATTGAAGGGCCTTGGAAACCCCGCTTACATAAATTATCCCAAGTGAGACACTGATTTTGAGTGACCAACCACATGAAAAAATTGCACTTGGGCCATGACAACTTGTGCCAAACTTGCTTCCACCAAGGGACCTCAATGTCCCCAAACAACTACCTACGAAGCTACTTATAACAAGTAGCCACAAAGTGCTTTCTAGAAAAATCATTTCCATCCCAAGCTAGAACATTAGGTCCCCTCAAGGAATTACACGCCCGGGAAGCCAAAAGTTGAGCCAACTCACTCCTATCCTCCACAAACCCCCCAGGAGGCCACTTAGAAGGATGCTTCCACCAAAAGCTAACAGCCGAACCACAATGCTAAGCAACCTTATAATGCTCAACAGTATCCCAACCAGCCTCAGTAAAAACATCAGAAAGGGACTGAAGGTGAGGAAAAGTGGAAAGAATAGGTAGGTGACCATCCCAAGAGTCTGACCAAAAAAGAGCCCGTGACCCCAAATGACAAATCTAAAAAAGAGTTTGCTTAATCAAATTAGCCCCCACTTTCAAAGTCTACCAAATCATAGAACCACTCCCCTCAAGAAGATAACGAGGAACCTCAAAAGAAACAACACCCCTAAGATGTTTATGATTGAGAATATAGGCTCATAACTAGTCTTGATTGGTACACCAACGCCAGGAAAGCTTAGCAGCAAGAACTTGCCCATTCAAAATAATGGAACGTAAACCAAGACCACCCTCCTACTTCGGTCTACACACTGATTCCCACTTAACAAGGCTCCACTTATTAGAGAGCAAGTTACCACTCCAAAGAAATTGGCTTGAAAGAACATCATATTCCCTAAGGAAACACATAGGAGCCACTTGAACAAAGCATCTGTAAACAGGCAGGGCTTGGATAACAGACTTAAGAAGAGTCACTCTAGTAGCTGTAGAAAACCACCAATGAGTCCAATGAGTTACCTTCTGCTTAAGCTTATCAAGTAACATTTGTCAGGAAGACCTAGGCTGGCGACCAACAACAAGAGGAATATCCAAATCGACAAAGGGGAGATACCCAATCTGAAACCACAAAATATTTGCAATCTATCACTGAATAGCCTAAGGAGTATTAAAGAAGAAAATAGAAGACTTTTTCTCATTGACCTTCTATCTCGAAGGAGCAAGGTAGATATCCAAAGCTTTCCTAAAGGAATTAGCTTCCTGAATACAAGCCATCCCCATAAGAGAGGTATCATCCACAAACTGAAGATGAGAAAGCGTTGGAAAACCCTAACCCCATTGCCAGCCATGAATCAAGCCTTGAGAAACCTTAAATTTAAGAAATCGACCTAGCCCCTCTGCCATTATAATAAATATATAAGGGGAGAGCGGATCCCCCTGACAGAGGCCCCTGGTAGCACCAAACAACTCTAAAGGTTCACCATTCACAATAACTAAAAATGAGGAAGAAGTCACACAACTCGTAGTCCAACTCACCCAATCAGAAGAAAAACCAAAGGCTAACAAAATCTTTTGTAAAAAACTCCATTTAACTCTGTCATAAGCTTTGGCCATATCCAACTTGATAAACATAGATTTATTCTTAGAGGTCGCAATAGAATGAATGGCCTTAGAGGCTACCACCAGCCCATCAAGAATTTGACGACCCGTCACAAAACCACCTTGCTCCTCATAAATGTCAACAGGAAGACAAGGTTTAAGCCTCTCAACAATCAATTTCGTAATAATCTTATAAACCACATTACAGAGCGCAATGGGTCTAAAGAATTCAAACCTACCCATTCCTTCCTTTATAGGGATGAGAACCAAAAAAGTAGCATTCAGGGCCCGAAGCATCTGCTTACTATGAAGAGACTCCTGGACAACCTCCAAAAAATCTAGCTTGACAATATCCCAGAACTCTTGGAAAAATTCAATTGGGAAACCATTAGGGCCAGGAGCTTTCAAAATATTCATCCCAAATACCACTTCCTCCACTTCAGACAAAGTAATCAGATGAGTAAGAGAAGCATTCAAGTCATTAGAGATCAAAGAGGGAATACAAGCAAGGACTATATTCTCTTCAACCTCAATAGAAAGTGAATCCTCAGTAAATAGACCAGAGTAAAATTAACGAGCCTCTTTAGAAAAAGCTAGTTGCAAAGAAATCAAAAGACCCTAAGAATTAACCAGAGAAGAGATATAACACTTATTCCGATGAGCTTGCACATAATGATGGAAGAAATTAGTATTCCTATCACCCTCTTGAAGCTAGTCAATCCTAGCTTTTTGTTTCTAGAAAATATCCTCACGAAGCTCCCACTCCACCAATTTCAGAGCCTGAGACTTAGCATGACCAAGAGCCTCCGAAAATCCCAATTCCCAAATTTGGTGAGTGATAACAACAAGACGATCTTGTGCTTCCCTTTTCTTGGCCTGAAGATTCCCAAAAGATGACCTGTTCCATCACTTGAGATGATATTTGACATGTTGCAACTTATTAACCAAAACATACATAGTAGTACCAAATGCAAGGGTACCATCTCACCACCACTGAGCAACAAGATCATGCAAAGAATAATTTTGAAGCCACATAAGTTGAAATTTGAAAGGATGATTCTTTAGGCTAGTAAAAGAAGAACCCGTAAACTTAATTGGCCAATGATTAGAGCCGTACTGGTCCAAAATCTCAGAGCAAATGACAATGTTACCACTCACCCAAAAATTGGAAACAAGAAATCTATCAAGCCACTCAGTTATTGCTTTTAGTCCACTCTATCTATTATTCCAAGTGAACATGCCATTAGAGGGCTTAACATCAATAAGGGCAAGAGAATCCACATTTGACCGAAAAAGCTTTGAAGCAGGACCAAGCCTAGGAAACCCCCCTCTTTTCTCCTCCAAACACAACACAACATTGAAATCGCCGCCTAGGGTCCAAGGTAGATAAGGTGCACAAGACCTAACATACCTGATATGGGCCCACAACTGCATTTTACCACAGATGTCAATCAGAGCATAAACATTATTGACCAAGATAGTCTCACCAAATTCCAAAATCGAAGCCACCATAGAAATAGAGGAATGGCTAGAAATCCACCAGCAAGGAACAATCTTACGTGGATCCCAGAAAAGAGCCAGACCTCCATAGTTTCCCCTAGAACCAATACACTGAGACTGACTAGAAAGCCAAATACGAGGAGCATACTGAAGCATTAGGTCCACTCAAAACTTAGTTTCCTGAACACAAAATATATCAAGAGAATGAACCACAACCAAATCTTGAATAGCCTTTTGACGGGAGGTGCTATTCAACCCCCTTGCATTCCATGAAAGAAAAATCATGAGGAAAGATGAGAGAAGTGGGAATCAATGGTTTTAAAGACCCAGATTCCACCAACAAATCCTCAGTAGATTTAATCTTCTCCACATCCTTCTTACGACCAACTTTAGAGGAATTTTCAAAATGAGCCTTCTTAAGAGGACGTTGCAGCACCCCCTAATTAGGAAGTGATCCCCAACCTTTACCTGAAGACAACACCTCCTTAGTTAAATCTGTTAATACAATATCATCTTGCAAACCCGTAGAGGAACCAGGAGGTCCAGAATTCCCCTACTCCAAAACTGGAGAGTTATCCTTAACAACAATTGCCTACTCTAGCCCTATATCAACAATTGTCTGCTCCAACCCTATATCCAAACTAGTGACCCCAGAGGAAATCTCAACAAGAATTCCCTCCTCTAAGACCTGAGTATCCAAAAGCTCAAAACGATTGAATCCCTGATCATTCTATCTATCCTTATAGGCCCTCTTCCTCCCTTTAACCTTCTACTTAACAAGAATAAAGCCATCCTTATCAGGCCTGCCCTCAACCACAAACGCCTTTCCTTTATCCCCCTTCTCCACCGAAGCCCTTGATGAAGGGGAAGAAGAAATCTCAACTACATGAGGTGCCCAAGGACATTGGCGCCAAAGGTGTCCATACTCATGACAAAAATGACATCGAAAAGGAAGGACTCATAATCTAACCGTTGAACCCACAAGGCAGAGCCAAGATAAATTTCTAAAGAATTCAGCAAAGGGTTATTTAAGTCAATTTCAATAGAAATACGAGCATAAGAGAATACATTTTTATCGAGGGTATTCTGAGCAATGGTATCCGGCTTCCCCAACAAAGCAACAATCCTTTGCAAAATATCCTCTGTCTAAAACTCCAACGACAGCCATGGCAGACAGACCCAAACTAGAACCTGCGAAGGCAGATCTTCTGCCACATTAAAACCTCCATGCCAAGGCTTCACAAACAAGCCAACATGATTATAAAAATAAGACTCTCCCTCAAAAACTTGATTCCTATCCATAATGCAAATCCACCATGAAATAATCATTCACAACCACCAAAATTTCAAAATCCCCATCAACCTACCAAGATCGCCAAATCTAGGACTCCAAAGCCAAGAGAGAAACTCAAATATCTAGAAACTTACAAATTAGAACATGTTGGCTTCAATAAGAAATATCCTCTTGCATTGATTTAGGAGAAATAACCAGAACGGGACAATCATGAGTTTGCGACAAACACCCATTAACTTTTTTAAGCTTAGAGCTCTCACCCACAAAGGAAGACACCGTCCCCTGTGCATGCATTTCCACAAAAAATCCTAGAGATGGCTTCCCACCAACATGAACCGGGCTTTGAGAAGCCCCTGCCATTCTACCGCACCCAACACCCAAAAAAAATTAAACCCAGCTCCAAACCTCCCACACTGATCCAACACCAATACCACCCAATGCAAACCTCCTTCTTACACTTCCCCAACACCTCAAACCCCCGATGCCTCCACTCACTACCCAAGAAATCACCAACAGAGAAAAGGACGGTTTCGTAACAAGCAAAAAAAAGCCAAGGGGTCTGAACAAATACACACTGCACCAAAAAAATGTTGCCAAAGAAGAGAGCAAACAAGGACGCCCTGCCTAGCCGATGAATCCCCGCACCACAGAAAACACCCACCTTAGCCAAGAAGATTGCACTCCACCCACAGACAAAGAAAGAGTTGAGCTAGGGCAATGGACCCTAGCTCGCTTAGGACACCAAGCATCGCCAATCCATCCTATCGTCTTTTATCCCCTCAACTTTTATCTATTGGAAAAGCTGAGCCTAGTGGAAATAAATGAATGATTTAGCATTTTTCCAGTTTTTGAGTTGGTTTTTCTTCCTAGTATTTTCCAGCTTTGCTACATTATAAACGTTGTTATAATTTGGTTTTTTAAAAATCCAAGCCTTGACTTTTAGAACACATTAGTGTTGCGCATCACCAATGGCTATGGGATGAGTGGCAAGTTTGCTTCCCCAAATGAGCCTATTGGTGACCACTCTTTTGGTTTGCTAATTATAGCTAACCCATGCCAACAACCTCAAATGTTGGTCTATTATTTTATTTTATAGTTTGGATTTGTGGTGCCTTCAATTTTAATCTGTTTTACATAGCATTAGCACAATGACTCAGCATGTAATCTAGAATTTTTATTGTGGTTGAGATATGTTCTAGTTAAAATTGGGGAGGTTGTTATTGGGATAGGCATGTCATTATCGAAATTAAGTATTAAATATTATTTTTCTTTTTTATTATGATGTTGGGAAAAGGTGTTTCAATCTTACATTCTTAAGATTCAATTTGAATATGTTTTTATGTACTATTTTTTGTGTGAAAGAGTTGGTATCTCATTTAGAGGTGACATGGAATTCATTTTTAATGGATTCTGTCCTCGCATGAGAAGGTAGGCATCTTAGTGTGAGGTGGCATAGTTTGGTCAAGTGTTGATATATTGTGGTTTGTATAAGCTCATCATGATGAGAGTTACATATGACAAATTATTATGATGAGTAAGATCATGTAAGTAGGAGGCTATATTGAAATCTTGATTAGCATTATGGTTTTGCTTGAACACTTGTCATGGAGCATCTCTGAATGGTTGAATGAGAAAAAAATGGGACACCTAAGTTTGGGTGGTCAAACATTACAATTTATGAAAATAAAAAGTGGCTGGAATATTGCTAAAAATAGTTGGGAGGATCTTTTACTAAGAAGGTGTTGGAATCTATTGTCTCGATTTAGTTGTCATACCTCATATGGTATTGCTAATGGTTTTCCAAAACCATTCATAGCTACTAGTTTGTACCTCATCTATTTATCAGTGCTTGGAGTTGTTTGTATGAGTTAATTTGCAAGTATCGTTATACAATTGAAATCACTCCAAAATTGTATGTTGGTGAAATTCCCATGAAGGCTTGTCCTAGAAGTGTATTGCAATTGTTATTGATATTGAATAATACATTTGACTACTTTGAAGTGTGTGTTTTCTCTCTCGAAAGGGTTTTCCCTATGCACACCCATGTTATTGTATATTTGTTTTGTGTTTGTATGTGTATCTATTTTTTGTAACTATTAAATATTATAATTTGTAGAATAATCTCCTTAGTAGATTAGTGTAGGAAGCATTTTCACATACCTTGCTTTATTTCATGTGAGTCCACGTGGAAAAGGGCATCCTGCTTATGACTTGGCTATCATGCCATGTGCAAGCCTTATTATGACATGAATAATGGTGTGTAAGAGAACATTTTGTTATGAAGGATGCATAAAAACATTTATGACCAATATAGTGTAAGATATTTTAAGATGTGTAAGAACATGATTGTAGGTGAGTGAAAATGATTGTAGGTGAGTTATATTGTCGATTATGAATCTTAACAAACTTTATGACACATCATATAACATCTTTTAAAGGAGATTATGAAAAAAATTTGGAGTGTTCAATTACATGAATGGATTATTATCGAACATTATGACAACATAAGAATATCTACTATTATTAGCATGTTGACTTATCATGGAGGTGGTATTGGAACTTTGGATCTAGATTTGCATGTTATATTTGAGTCATGGTATTGGCCCATGGTTTATGGTTTCACTTATGATTTGTTGTATTGGATCTTTATATTGGGTGCTCAAAATGGATCCAAGTATGAGTGGTGCAAACACTGAAATGAGATATACACTAGTTTCCATAATATCATCTCATGTTAACAATTAATGCCCTTAAACCACCTTCTACTCCATTGAAATAATTAATTTGATCTTAAGTCCATCATTTTATCACAATTAAATTCATTAATTAATACAAATTATTTACAATTAAAATAATTTAAATCCTAAATTACGCCTCGTGAGTTAACTATCCAATCAAAATAGTTAACTAAATAATCAATTTAGTTAGCTTAGTAATCAAATCCATTGACAAGCCAATCAATTTGGATAATTTAATATAACAAATTAATTAATAAATAAAAAATATCAACTCACCTGTCAAATGAGTTGGCTACCTAGTCATCTCCATTCATTTTGCAAATTGATTGCCTCCTTTCTCATCAATCCACCATTTATGGATTAAACTCATGATTTAGGATTAAATCTCCACCATTCAATTTCCCCTTAAATATTCTATAAATTTGAACCTAATTCTCTATTTTCATCATCTCAAATTGAGCAAGTAAATGTTGCAACACTGAGCAACATACATCTTAAATAATTCAAGCACATCCACTCCATCCACATTGATGGTTAGCATTGGTTTAGCATTTGTAATTTTATTCATTTTCTTTCAATACAAATTGTTGTTGAGCTTAATTAAAAGATGAAAATTGTGATTTCATTTGGAGTTTGAGTTTGATTTTTTTATTTCCCTTTTTAACTTTTGTTTACATTTCTAACATGTCTGATAGGACTTTGTATAAAACTAATTTTTAGAACTAAAAGAGGGGTAAAAATTTATTCAATAATAATAAAAAAGCAATACAAAGCAAGGGCATTACACATCCCTATCAATCTCACTAATTGGTCCAACTTTTGTGAGACAACTTTTGTGACAAATCCGGGGGCAATTGATCCCTTTCCACAATATTCCAATCTTGCACATGATTAGAAGCCCATTTAGCCAAACAATCTACAACCCCATTCTGTTCATGTAGAATATGACATAAAGAAACAAAATCCAAGGAAGCACACAAATTAAGAATCTGTTTTATAATAACAGCCAAATGCCAACTAACATCCTCTAATTGCTGCCTCTTCAACAAAGTCACTATCACCTGAAAGTCCGATTCACAAATGATCCATCTCCACCCGAAAGCACAACCATGCTCTACAACACATAAAATGGCAAGAGCCTCCATCACATTGTTAGTATACCAACCCTTATAAATAGATAAGATAAACTCAATAGTCCTAGAATTAGTCCGCCCAACACCTCCAATACCAGCATGACTAGGGTTTCCACGAGAAGAACTATCTGTGATGATTTTCAACACACCTTGAGGAGGAGGACAAGATATCAAGATTAAATTTCTAATTTTTAGTTTTCAAGATTAAATTTCTAATTTTTTTGGCAAGTTTTGAGTGGGAGCTTCAGGTTTTATGCTTTCTAAATTTTATATGTTGTAGGCCATACCTAATAGGTGCATTGGCTCTAGGAAAATTCACCGCCATGACAAATTCACCTCAAGGAAAATTCATCTAAATTTTATATGTTGTAGGCCATACCTAATAGGTGCATTGGCTCTAGGATTATTCACTGCCATGACAAATTCACCTCAAGGAAAATTCACCACCAACAATTCATCGCATTAAAATTTTACAATTAATTTTCTATGGTGGTGAATAGCTGATGGTGAATTTTCCTTAAGATGAATTTTTCATGGCAGTGAATTTTCCTGTGATGAATTGTTGCATGTGAATTTGCTGACAATAAATTATTAGTTTACAAGTGCAAATCCCTGCAAGCTCTATGCCCTCCCAACAATTTAAATGAAGAGCAAAAGTCTCTAGCATGTCCTTTTTTCATCAATGACAACGGGGAAGGATTAAAAGATGTTGGAAGATGAGGATTTTTTCTTTTGGTCAGTTTATTTATCCATTGGTAGCTCCATGGAAAGGTGCAAATGATTTTGTTTAGAATCATCAAATCCAAATAAATATTGGTATGACAAAAATATAGTTAGATGTTTACACGGCTAAGACAGTTTCGCATGGTGGTAGATCTAAATCGACCAATATCCACGTTAACTCATTTCCTTGAACATGCATAACTCACCCTGCACTTTTTAGTCCATCACTTATGGTCAAATGGAATTCCTTTCTTGTTACTCAAAATCTTGAACTTGAAGATATCTGCAACTCGGCAACCATTGACTCACAATTATCATCCTCCCTCCACAATCGCAATCTTCACCGCTTTGCAAATTTATTTTCTATGGAGAAACTCACGTTTCGTTCTTTCCACTTCCATCCCCATTTGCAATTGTAGAAAAATGGGGCAAGCCTTGAGAAGTAGTAGTTTATTTAAACCATGTGAATGAGCAAGAAGTGCAGATATACAATGTTGGGTTGATATAACTACATTATTTGGTGTGAGCTCACAAATTGATAGCACAAGAGGTTGTTGACAGGTGGACACATTCTTGGACCAGGAAAAGGGTATTCGATTGGTAATACTGAAGGGCTAAGAAGAGTGAATTTTTATTCAAAAATTAACATTGTTTGTTTTTATTTTAAGAAGAGATAGGAGGATACCCTTGGATCTTATTTTTTTTTATTGTAGCTGAGCTAAGTTTATTGGATTTTTTGTGGGTCATTTTTTCAAGTATTCATACAGGATGTAATTTGAAGACTTTTTTTATGAGATTTTTAATGAATTTCATGCAGGTTTGATAGATGAAGGTAATTTTTAAATCAATCTCACATTTTATTTTGGATAATTTAAAACAAATCCTTCACACTTTACTTTAATGTTCAGTAATTGAATTTAGTTTTTGTATTTTTTGTTATTTAGATTAGAGTATGTTTGAGTAATTGGTTGCATATGTTCTTTCCTCATATCACAAGGTGATCTTGGAAATAAGAATAACTTGAGCTATTAGTTTGTGCAGAAAGGATAGGCTATATATGCTCTTCTCTTGGATTGTAAGATGATTTTGAGGATCAAAAATATCTTAGACTCATTTTGATTGTGACTTGGACCTCATCATTGATCAATTGTATTTCATTCCTTCTAGGTCTGTTAGTATCCAGATTTAATTACTAGATCTAGTGGAAGCCCATGTACTAGTGGGTTTTACAAATTTAGGGAGGAGTTGTCATTATTGGCTAAGTGGAGATATGTTTTAAGCACAATGTGAAATGATGTGTGATTTTGTTCCACTAATGCCTAAGCCTTAGAAAACACTCGTGCAACATGTAGTTGGGCCTTGAATACCCTTGGGTAGATAGAGGACTCACTTGAATTGATTGTTTATCCTAGTTAGGAATCCTTTTGGTCCTTGTAGTGCACTTATTTGTGGATTTTGTTGGAAGTTACTCACAACATACCCCAATTGTGTCAAGACTAGGTCATGAGACAACTAGTGCCAAGGTGTTAATCAATCGACCAGGTGCTAGGTTGATAGGCAATCCATTGACCCTAGGCCCAATAAAATAGGTTGAGGCTACCAAATTTTGGAAATATGGCATATTTATGAGCCTAGAAGGAGTGATACACCCACTTGTCTAGCTTGGGCTTGTCCATGTGAATCATGTGTCTTTTAATGTTCAGATCAACCATCCTTAGTTCAAACCAATCCAAAGGGGAAGCTTATCCATCTTGAGCCTTAGGATTTTTTTATTTTCTTTGTATGAGTCACAACTTGGTCAATAATCATAACTTTCATCCAAATTCAAAAACCATAGTCACAAACTTGGTCCAAAACCAAAGTCATAACCTTGAATCAAATTTTGTTCCACAACTCTAATAACCTTAATAGTTATTTTGAGCTAATAAAGTTAGGGTTTAATTATTTTTAATCTAATTTAGTTAAATCTATATTTTTTCCTTACTAAAACTATAAATATTAACCTTGTCCATTCACTCTAGCTTTAATATATTTGTATGAGCTAACAAATCTGATTTTTCTTATAGGTTTATAAAATATTGATAACCTAGGCTTCATAAATTAAAAAGAAATCATTTGCAAAACCTTATGGTTAATAATAAGAGTTTGCAAGTATATTCACGTACATGGAAATGATAATAGAACACAATTGCAACAATAACGGTTACTATGAATAAAATAGAAATCAATAACTAAAATGCACTATGAAATATTACAATAGACTACCAGTTGTCTTAGTTCGATGTAGCCTAGATCAATAACCATTAAACTATGTTGCAATCTCTGGGTGACTTCATTATACCAAGCTTCTAAGGGCTTTCATCCTTGACTAGTGAAACCAAATAGTTTTTTTCCTCTAGTCCTCTACCAATCTAAAGGTTTTCATCCTCAAATCTGACAACTGTAAAGAACATGTTCTCTAAGGATTTTTTGTTAACTTTTTGGTAAAGAATAATTGTTTGTGATCTTCATAATGAAATATTGGTAATATATATCTTTTAGTGAATTTTAATGAAATGGAGAAGAGATCCATGACTAATATGAGATCCAACCAAAACGATGGCTAAAATCTATGCCAAGACCAAGGGTATCCATGGTTGCAACCACCACATTAATGATTCCTAAGGAGTAGGTGGCTAGTTGAGGTGCACCATTAAATGGTTCCCTTTTTCTTGCTCAAGATTTGAATTTTATTTCTTCATCCTTTGCTTGAATTTGTATGTTAAGGGTAAGTGCACAAAGTTGAGTCCACGAAACGTGGAAGTGTTTTGCCTTAGCCAAAAAATTGAAACCGGCATCGAACAAACGAGATCCCGATTTTTAAAAATCGGGATACCATTACGGTTCGGGATCCCGAGCCTGAAATGAAATGGGATCCCGCTTTTTAAAAATCGGGATCCCGTTTCCCATTGGACTCCGAACCAATGGACACAGAACAGGATCCTGATTTATAAGAAATGGGATCCCGATTTATAAATAACGAGATCCCGAGTTGTATAAATTGAGATCCCGTTTTATACTGCTATTTTTTTTTTTTAAAAAGAACAGTTTTCACTGCTCTGCGGACAGGACCCCAAGTGAGTGTTGGCGATAGCGACCCCATGACCAACTATAGGTAGCCCACCTAAACGCCATTTTTTTGCATTTTTTTATTTTGAATTGAAATTTTAAAAGAAATAAGTTAATTTAGCATGTATTTTTTTTAATTTATGTCACGTTTTAATCAGTTTTTTAATTGTTATAGTAGAATTCAATAATTGTAAAAATAGACGAAAACTTGCAATGAAACTCAAATGTTTTTTAATAAAAATGAAAAAAAACCTTGAATTGTGTTTTAGAAACAAAATTTAACTTTTAAATCTTAAATTGTTCGATTAAACCCAAAAAAAGTTGATTTTGAAAACCCTAATTGAAACAAAACAAAAAAAATTGCATTTCAAAACCCTAGAAATCGAAATGAAATAAAAACATCGCATTTACAAATCCAAATTGAGCTTTTTGAAACCCTGAATTCAAATCAAACGAAAAAAATTGAATTTGAAAACCCTAGTTTGAATTGAAACGAAAAAATTTCATTAAAAACCCTAATTGTTTAAAACTGAAACCCTAAATTGAATTGGAACAAAAAAATGTTAAAACCCTAAATTGGAATCGAACAAATCATTTTGATTTTGAAAACTAGGTAATTTCAAGCTCAAAAAAAATCATTCACATTGCTTAAATGTTTTAAATTTTATTTGCTTTGTATGGAAAAAATGATATATATTAAACTTTAGTTTCAATTTTAAATTATAATTAGATTAGAAATCAATATGTTAAAGAATGGTTAAAATTCATAAAGTTTATCTTGATGTTTGTTTGCAAATTTAGTTAACAAATTCGTAAATCTAATACAATCGATTCCAATTGACACTAACTTGCAACTCTAAATTATGCCAAGGGCCACCCAAACTTCACCTAAGTTTGCTAAACCCTAGACCCTAAACTGTAAAATCTAAACCCATAACACTAAAGCATTTGAAATTTATGAACCCTAGACCCTAATCTTTCATTGGACATACCTAAAATTATGTAGGTTCAATGTCAAGAATGGGTCTATTTGGTAGATTTATGAAAACTATTTTGAATATCTAGAATGCCATAAAAGTATAATTATAGCAATTCCAATTGGAAACACTTGGGTACATATATATCGTATGAAATTTAAATCTAGGAAGGTGTCTATCATATAGGCGAGTTGATAATACATGGAAAGAGGTTTGTATGGGAATATATGTATTAAGAAAAACATACCACATGACCTCTATAGGATTTTTAAGATGTGATCCTAGATAATAATCCACCCATCCTCAATCATAATGGATTATTTAGCAATTAAGAGAGATTCAATTTAACCATAAAATTACCTATATTTTGATACTATATAGATTTATGTGGAAGGATAGAAATGCATCAATAAGGAGACCAAGATGGAACCATTTAACACCTACAAGGTACACCTATTACATGGGAAAGGGAGGAAGTACATCATGATAGTTTGGAGGAACTACATGCTATTATTACAATTTAGAGATCTAGGAGGATGATTCATATAAAAGAAATATAATTAAATATTTATATTATTTAATATATTATATTTAATATAATATATTAAATAATATAAATATTTAATATCATAAAATATAATATAAGATTACAATTAAGGATAGGTAATGTTACAATTTACTTGGGGTTTTAATGACGATTAGGCTTAAGATTCAATTAGGTTTGTAGTAAATAGTTAGGTTATAATTAGGAATATATAATAAATATTAATATAATTATAATACAAATATAAATTAATTTAAATATAATATAATATAGGAATACATTTAAGATTACCTAGTAAAGGTTATAATTTAATTAAGTTTCAATTAGGTTTGCAATTCAATTAGGATATGGTTAGGGGTGGGGATCATTTAGCATTCTATTATTGTTAGAGTATGGGTTACATTTAAGATTATTGTTATTTTTGTGATATGTATAGATTGATTCTTTTTTAACATCATGTTAACTTTTTTTTATTAGAGGGGTAAACACTTTTGACCCAGAGCTAGATGGAACCAACGAGGCTATAGTATGACTAAATTTGGACCTCACTAGACATCTAGATCCCCTTAAGCCATCCTATCACCTTAAATCATAAATCAATTTCTTAAGGGGTCCCAATATGACAAATTTCTTAAAGGGATCAAAAAAGTTCTTAAAATTTGGTGAAGTTGCCCAAGGCAACCAAATTTAACAATAATAAGATCATGCAAGATTATAATATGAATGAGATTTCATGATCTAGGTTGGTCAGTTGAAACAAGAGTAGATCTCAATCAACTATTCCACAAGAAAATGTTCTTCACTAACTTGCAAGTTCATTAAATATTTCAAGGGGCACTAAAACTTTACCCTAAGTTTTGTAAACCCTAAACTCTGAACTCTAAAATCTAAACCCTAAACACTAAACCATTCATTTTGTCCTACCCAACACCATAAAGTGAAATTTGGTTGTCTTAGGAAAATCCGCCATATTTCATTCCCTTATGCCATGTAATTTTGTCCTAGGATCTTACTACATGTACATGCCCTTAAGTTATCCTATTACCCTAAACCCTGAACTCTAAAGTCTAAACCCTAAACCCTAAAGCCATCATTTTTTCTTAGGCTCTTAATGAAATTTGGTTGCCTTAAGCAACACCACCAAATTTCATTCCCTTATGCCATGTAATTTTTTCCTAAGATCTTACTACATATATCCCCTTAAGTTATCCTAAATCCCTAAAACCTAAACTCTAAAGTCTAAACCGTAAACCCTAAAGCCATCATTTTTTCTTAGGCTCTTAATGAAATTTGGTTGCCTTAGGCAACTCCACCAAATTTCATTACCTTATGCCATGTAATTGTTTCCTAGGATCTTGCGGCATGTAGATCCCCTTAAGCTATCCTATTACCTTAAACCCTAAACTCTAAAGTCTAAACCCTAAACCTTAAAGCCATCATTTTTTCTTTAAAGGCTCTTAATGAAATTTGGTTGCCTTGGGGCAACTTCACCAAATTTTATTCATTTGAGCCATGCCATTTTCTCCTAGGACCTCACTAGACGTAAATCCCCTTAAGCCATCCTGTCACCCTAAATCGTAATTCAATTTTCTTAAGGGGTTCCAATATGACATTTATTAAGGGGATCAAAGAAGTTCTTAAAATTTGGTGATCAAAGTTGCCCAAGGCCCAACCAAATTTAACAATAATAAGATCCCAAGATTATACAATATCAATAGTTAATTGTATTTTCATTCAAATAACATGTGCCTTAGACATATAAATGAGGCTTACATATAATTTTATCATTTGTATTCAATTATTTAAGGCCATTTATATTGAATGGTTTAACTTGGTATTTCCTAAACATGTATCTTACATCTTGAAATTACAAATCTAATGCAGGTTCACTCATATCTTAAAGATCACATGGATCCATTCAATAATATTCACAATCCACCTCCACGCCATCCATCTCCAACACCTTCACCTCCACCTCTGCTCACTCCACCTCGTAACCCCCCACCTCCACCACCTGAAATCAATAAGCATGCTCGTTTGCAAGCACAAATCAATGCTTCTACTAGAACCATCCAAGATCAAATCAACATTATTCAAAATGAAGAATGTGTCGCACCTCCTATGAGGATGTTTGCATCTAGGATGCAAACCCTTGTTGATGTTGTCAGGGCTATGGATGGGATCGTAGATGAGCATCGACAATGGCTAGAGGAGAGGAGAACTCCTAATTTTGAAAAGGAAAACACAAAGAAATGAATATCTATAGTAGAGAGCCATAATAGTTTATAAATTAAAACAATGATCTTAAATAGTTATGAATTTATAAATTTGGTGAACGATGGATATTTTGTGTGATGAATTTATAAATTTGGTTCCAAATGGATATTTTTAGTGACATGAATTTATGATTTTGGTTCTATATGGATATTTTTAGTGACATGGATTTGTGAATTTGGTGGAATTTATGAACTTATAATGAATAGTATGTAATTTAGTATATAATATAATATATTTTATGACTATCTACTAGATCACGATTTCTCCTACTGAAAAATTGTAATATATGTGTGTGTGTGTTAGACATAAAATGAGATTTTGTGAATGTTTCAAGTTTATTGTTTAGTATGTATGTACATGTATTAAAAATTTGCATAATAGTTCTTAAATTTTGAAATTTGTATATGTATGTATGTATAGTTTAGTTTAATGATTTGTATGCATGCAAATTATGCATCATATTTTTATTTTAAATGTACATGTACATACATTTAATTTTAATTTTGTATGGACATGCTCTTGAGTTGAACAATCAATGTATATATATGTGCATTTCAATTAAATATATGAGCTTAATATATATGTTGCTCATCCTATTTCAATTAAATATATGATCTTAATTTTTGTTTGCACATGGACTATTTTGTATGATTTAAAATGCAGGTGCACATTATATCAAGCATATATCATGGATGATTTTAACATTGATGATATCATCAATCCACCACCTGAGCCACAACCAGATCCACCTCCGTCCCCCCCTCCACCTCCACCTCCACCTCCCCCTCATATGCCACCTCCAACACCTATGGCATCTGATGAGGCTCGCTTGAGAGCACGAATAAATGATCAAGTCACATCCTTACAAAATCAAATCAATGCTATGCAGAGTCAAGCATTGGTTGCTCCACATGTGAGACGTTTTGCATCTGTAATGCAAAACATTGTTGATTCCATCAGGATGATCGATTCTGATCTTGATAGGCATCGATGAGAGAGAGAACAAATTAGACAATTTTATTCTGATGGTCTCTCTTACAAACAAATATTAGACCTTAAAATAATGAAAGCCCATCTATCCCCCTACATTCTTGACCTCGTTACCCGACAACCCATTCCACCCAACAAATCTAGAATATCCATGAGGTGGTGCATACATCTGCAGATGATTGCACATTTTTGGGATCGATGGTATATGGTTTTTGATAGTCCCCCACATGCTAATTGGGAGTGCCCATTATATTTTTTGAGAAAACTATATGTAGAGTTTGTTTTGGGGAAAAAGCCCAATTATTTTGATTTTAGATCATTTCAGGGTGTTGGTGGCGGTATGCCACAACAGAGATTAGGGGCAAGGGTTGATCCATGATGCCCCGTGCATGCACAACCCCTTGTTGTTGCTCCTGGTCCTCCCATCCCTACACCTGTACATCATCAAGCTCCTATCTCAACATTAGGTTCCCTTAGTACACTCGCAGGAGACCTTGATCAACACGCTTCTGCAATAGCGAGTGGGGAGCATAGAGATGATGATGATGATGGAGGAGTTTTTATGGAGTTGGTCTGAGTACTACTCCAGGAGTGTCGAGACCCGACCCCCATATATGTACTAGTTGTCATCAAGTGTGCTATGGACCTGATCAGGCTACACCTAGTTCAGGTGGACGGGGAGATTCTGGTGGTTCATCTGGTCGCATCAGTTCATTTGTAGAGTTCCTCATAGCGTAACATCACCCTCGAGGACACTACTTAATACGTATAACATGCATCTAGATGTACCTAACTCATTTTATAATAATCTTTATGGCTGTATATATCAAAGAAAAGTTTGCAATACATTTTAACAATCAATTTTTTGGGTGTACAAATGACACTTTCGATGCAAGGGCAATCATCTGTACCACGAGTACATATATCGACACCGATCATACTTGGCAACCCTTATGGGGTATTTTGATTTCAATTTTTAAAATTATATATGAAATCATAAATTATTTAACTTTAGTTTTAAATTTATAATTGAATCACATATATGCTTGAAATATTTATGTTGGTTTAAGCGAGTCAATCAACATCCACGTTGACTCCTGAAGGATTGTCAAGCACTCCTCCACTATCTGTTTCTATTGACATAGATCATGTAAGGTGTACATTCATATTGTAAATTTGTTTAAAGTTTACATTAGAATAGTTACACCTTTTATGAGTCTTTGAATTCACTAGATATATGAAATGCATGCATGTACACCTGTAAATATTATAAGCGTTAAATGTCTATGTACATGTATGTCTAGGTTGATACCACAATAAGAATGGGCATTGGGAAAACATTTGATGTTGCAGCTTAATTGCAGAGGCCACCGACTGGTTGTTTACAAACTTTCTACAAGAAATGTGCAAACTTGAATATATATGTATATATTAATCCCAATTGAATTGTATTATGCTTTAATTTTGATCTGTAGGACTTTTGTTAGTGCAACTTTCAGCCCTAACCCAGACATAGTTACACCACCAGGAGGACATGTAGAGCAGGCCTCAGATGAAATGGTAATTTTATTTTTTTATTATATTTAAAGTGAATTATAAATTTTAAATTGAATATATACATATTAATATGATATTTTCACATATTCCTTTTCTTTTATAGCATGAGACACATCATGTAGTTGAGCATGTACAGACAGGTCCTGGAGAAGAGCCTAGTGCACAACCTCAGAATATGGTATGTAATTAAAATATGATAAATTCTGAATTAAATTGAATAAAAAAATAATAATTGTAGAGTTGTACATCCACTAATTTCTTTGTCTTGTTTATGTAGATTGGATTTAGAGAATTTAGAGGTTTCCTTCAAAGACTAGAGCATCCGTGACAGATATGGTGGTAATTTAATTTTATGATGGATTATAAATGAAATTGTCATTAAATCATTTTTTATTGTCTTACATCTAATTTCATCTTTCTCTTATGTACAGAGTGTTTCAGGTCATCCACATAGTCTGCATGGCGTGAAGAGGTCTCTTTATTATAGAGATAGTACATGACCTACAAACATGTGATTTTATGTGTTTTATATTTCTTGTTTATCATGTACTCTGTTGGACTTTAGTTCATGTGCGCTTAATATATTGGTTTCATGCACTTAATATGTTACATAAATTATGGACTTTATTATTGTTTGAAATTTTAATTTACACATGTACATTTATGCATTTTATGTTTATAGTCAAGACATTAATATGGGACATTAATGTGAAATTTAGTGAAGACTTCATAATTGTAGAATAATTTTAGGTTTAATCTTCTTTTCAATGAACAAGAAGATATTTTCCTTCTAATGTATTAATTTTAATTTTATGAGAGAAAATTTATGTGGATTTACCTACTTATTTAGTTCTATCAATTGAATTTTACCTCATTGTTGGTGCACTTGGAATTCCTATACCTTGTGAATATCATGGATATCACCATTCTTTGTTATTTTATTCTTTAATTTTTCCTTAACTAGATTGACAAATAAAGTCATTGCTCTAAACTCTTAAGCAAATAAAATTCTTTATAGTGAAAAAATCTAACAAGGCATTGATATAATTAGCTAATGTACATATTTATAAAATGACACCATTAGTTTCTCACTAGTAATGGAAAAAAGTGTTGGTACTAAAAATTAAGGAAAGAGGTAATCATTAGAAAAATATAAATTATGATAACATGAGAATGTGTATATGTAAAACGATTGTAACCATTAGGTGATGAATACATAGTGTACACACATGATAAATTTTAAAAATGATGAATATGGAGCTCAATCCAAAGGAAAATTAATTTCATCATTGTTTCCCCCATTTAGAATATCATGATTGTGTGTTGTGTATGAAAAATGAATAAAAGTCTTACCTCCATGTGTCAATAATAACAAGAAAAAAAAAAAAATAGAATATCACATAAATTATGATAACATGAGAATGTGTATATGTAAAACGCATTGTAAATCCATTAGGTGATGAATACGAAGTGTACACAAATGATAAATTTTAAAAATGATGAATATGGTGCTCAATCCAAAGGAAAATTAATTTCATCATTGTTTCCCCATTTAGAATATCATGATTGTGTGTAGTGTATGAAAAATGAATAAAAGTCTTGCCTCCATGTGTCAATAAAAAGAAAAAAAATAGAATATCACATAAATTATGATAACATGAGAATGTGTATATGTAAAATGATTGTAACCATTAGGTGATGAATA
>VDFB02271358.1:144765260-144814697 GCA_007258455.2 Sequoia sempervirens | reverse complement strand
GAAGTCCGAACCTAAGCCTTCAACCTGGTTTGACCTGCAAATTGAAGGCCCTAACAATGTCAAAGAAAAATATCGACTTTGGACATATGGCTGATGACCTTTTTTCAAAAAATTTCTGACAAAATTAAAACCCATTTTAGGTCAAACAATGTAGATTCTAAATATGTAATTTGTTTTGCAATTGAATTATTTTTTCTATTTTTCAATTAATTTCTAATAAAATTGGTCCATAAACTTTAAATATCATAGTTTTTTACTATTTTAATAACTTTTGATCAACATAACATTTTGACAAACGGATTGCACAAGAGCAAACTTTAGACAATTCTTTTCAATTTGAAAAAAAAATAAAAAAAAATGATAAGTTTAGGTCATCTTATGCATGTCGTACATGACGATTTTTCAAAACGACAAATCTGCCTAATAAAAAATTAACAAAAAAAAATTCAATAAAAAATTACAAAAAAATATCAAGAGCAAGCTTCAGTGAGTCATAAAAATTTTCCCAAAAGGATTTAGAAAAATATGATAATTTAAGTCAAAATATGGATGTCGTACATGTGCATGGTATGATAAAAAAAATGACTTTTAAACAGTGGTTTTTTGAAATGCCTATTGAAACTCAATTTGTACAATCTGGGTATTGAAATAAATTACATATTTGGAAACTAGACTCCGAGCACTACATTTCATAATCAGTGACTTTTTAAAGATTTCATCTCTAAGTGCTTCAAATTTAAAGGTCAAATGTGTCAAATACTGAAAATTAGGGAAAACACTCCCACTTTTTGGCCAAAAAGTGGACTCAACTTCTTGCACACACCCTTAATATGTGCCCTTGAGATTTGATAATTTATTTTGGATGGAAAAATCCCTTTTTTGTAGTGGTTGCATCATCAAATTGGCCACTAATGGTGCTCCCAGTTATGTAGGGATAGGTAGGAATGAACAATACAAAAAGGTAGAACTATTAGAGTTTAGGTGTTGGGGATACTGCCTGATGCATGCCACAAGTTTGGAGTTGGGGAGTTATGGGAAGGTATGCCAATAGGGAAAAGCTAGAAAATTTTATAAGAGAAAAAGAAAGAGCAAGGTTCAAAAGAGATACATGTAAGTGAGATGACGTCTAGTGACCTAATAAGAATAAGAGAAAGTGAAGGTTAAAGGAAAGAAATGATAGAATGGAGAAGTCTGAAATTCTAACGAAGACCAAGAAAAAAGGTCTGAATTAAGCGAAAAAGCATGCTAGGACAAGGAATGCTGAAAGTTTGAAAGTCTACCAACCTACAAACACTTAGAGATATGACTAGAAATTATCCCACACTTAGAAGTTTTGAGACCTTTGTAGCTTCTAAGACATAGGTAGACACATGAGGGATGGTGAAGAATCATACTTAGGCCTTGGACTACCTTGTTGAAGATTGGAACTGGCCAATTGTTCCACAAAAAAATTTATTGAAAAGAGGATATTAAAATTCTGCCCTTCCCAAAATTGCTTATACTCAAGCAATTCAACTTCAAAATTCTCTAGGTCGCTTGAGCCATCATTAGTAGTAGCCTCTATAAGTAGGTTCCTCCAATGAATTGTATATTCTATGATTGATCTTTTTTATCTTCCCATCCTTTTGATGATGGTGGAAATTTTTATGCACATGAGTAGAACTCTTCTATTTCTCACATGAAATAATTTCTATAAAAATTAGTTGAACATTTTGCTGCCCCTATCATAAATTTTTTTTTTTAGGCAACTCATGTAGCCTAATCACCTCACCAAGAAGAAGCTTCATCATCTTGGGAAGACTTGAGATGAATACCATGAACATGATTTTTCATTTTTGATGGGGAGTACATAATGGATACAACAATATTACTAGAAAGTTATGCTCTTTTCTAATTTATTAGTAGGTAGTGCTCCCCTTGATGTGTTCAATATCCACCTCCCCAAAGATCCTCCATGATGATCTCTTTCTTCTGTAACTAAAAATATTTTAGGACCTAGAGTGTCCCACCATGAGTGTTGTATTCAAGGCCTTCAAAATATTTCATTTCATCTTGGTTTCAAGGTCTAGGAAAATTAGGTTCTTATACAAAAAGAGGGCATTTTATAGCACATATTTTTTATTGTTCACATTTTCATCAAAAGCGTTACCAACAAATATTTTCTTGGTGTAATCTACCATGATATAAATATTACAACCACCATTGTTGATAGAAATAGAATGGAATAAGAGTATTCTAAAATATATCACAACCTACATTAAGTCCTCTATTTATACAAAATTGTAATCATGAATTTACTTTACCCATATTTGTTGCTTGTCATTTAGTCTAGGTTGATGCAAGAAGAACTTCAAGTTATTACAATCCCTCTCAAGCACACATCTACCATACAACACATGGTATCTAAAATTTTCCAAAATCTACTTGAGAGCCATAATCTCTCAATCATAAATGGAAAACCCATTTTTTGAATCTTTGGACTTCATGATCTCAACTTTAATGGAGTCCCATATTTGCATCAACATGGCTTTAGGGTAAAAGTACAAAGTTGTGCCACACTTTATAAAACAAACAACCAACACTGATCCAAATTTTAAACTTGAATCACTAAAAAGTGCATATATGCTTTGAATTTTGAAATGATGTAAACTAATAAAATGTGTATTTTTTAGTATATTTTATGTTTGTATTTTTTTGAAAAAATTAAAAAAAGATTGAATATAGTTTTTTATAAATTTACACTACAATTTTGTTGTGGATAAAATGCTGAAAAATGAAGTTGCATGAGATGTCAATCTTTATATAGTAAATTTTATTATTTTTCCTTCAAAATTTTTGAGTGTATTTATAACTTGAAACTTTAGTGCATGGATATACTTTTCCAATTTTGATAAATATATATTTTTAAATAAATATTAAAATGTGTGTGTACTGAAACACAATTGTTTCCATTTGACGTCAACTTTTATATTGCTTATTTATCTAAAATAGAAAACAAATTATACTGATCTTGATATAGATTCTTTTATCTAGTGCATCATATTTTTTCAATTTTTTTAAGAAGTTTTAGTATTTTTCTTGACATGGTAATTAACCTAATATTTTTGTGCTGATAACCTACTTTTAGTAAAAATAAAATATAAATAATAGTTAAAATATTTATATATATATTTTTGAAAACTAAACTTATGGATCTACAAAAGGGTATTTTTATATTTTTAAAAAAATGTTATTTACATGACTAGGAGTTGTTGAAACATCAATTTTTTCAAATATATATATTTTTGGATAAATTGGCTTCATAGTGGTGATATATATGCATTTATCTAACAATTTTAGTTGGAAAAGTTGTGGAAAAATATAACTGAGGTAGAATGAATCTTACTAGAGCATATGTTTGACCAAAAATGATTTTTAGTTAGAAATACTTAAATTTAGTTGTGTTGATAAGTTGGCCGAAAGTGTGACACAACTTTGTGCTTTTACCCTTTAGCACTTTCTCCTAAAACTCCACATTCTACCGCACATGGATGCAAGAAATATGAAAAAAAAAACATGAAACATGAGTGGGTTACTTTCTTATGTTTATCAAAAAATTATTGCATTTCATTCATCCATACAATAACTCCTTTCCTTGTCATATTATTTAAGGGTGTTGTTGTATGTGAAAAATCCCTTAATAAGCCAATAATGCATGAACTAAGGAATATTTTCAATAGAGTGAGTGCAAGAGGGGAATATCTTATGAAAAAAAAAAATTCTCTTCTAATTGCATTATATGTCTTGAGTAATGAAAACATGAAATAAGTATAAAATATTTGTGTAATCAAGCTCACACTTGAAAAGTCATTTTCAAATAGAAATTGTTCTCTAGAATCCCAAGGATTAAATTTAGATGCTTCCCATGATCCTTCCCTACTTTCCTTCATAGCAACATATCATAAGGATTTATCAAAAAAATATCTTAATTGTCCATTGAATGCCCATTTCATCTTGAATTGGAAAGAAATTAGCACATTAAATCTCATTGAATGGCATGACTAATAACTCCATGTGTCCAACAAGGCATTTTGCAAGTTGTCCCTATTCCTTGCAAACAATTATATGTTGGTAGTTTGATGTCAAGTAGCTATAAGACATATGGGAAGCCTCTATATGGTGGGAATCCAAAGAATGAAATAGGTTGATCCTTTCCCTCACCACACAAATTGTGAATTAAGCAAGCTACTCCTTGCAATAGGTCTTCCTTTCTATGAGTAATGCCCAATATCCACTAGAGATAACTCCAAGCACCACATATTTTCCTTCGAATGTAAATTTATCTCCCTATTTTGATGGACCCATGGAAACTTACTATTGGAGTACAATCCTGCTACATCCACAATTTTTTTTTTCTCATAACATATAATGCATTATATATATTATACTCACCTATGATAACATTAAGTTGTATGTCTTTCAAGAAAGTTTATACTATTGTATTGTAAATTGTATCATCCATTTTAACTTCAAAATAATTCATTTGCATAGAATCTCACCATAAAGATATTCTACCAAATTAACCTTTCCAACAATGAACCATGCCTTGAATAATATTTTATAGGTTATCATTAGTAAATAATATAAATGCATTTTTTTCAATTTAT
Organism: Sequoia sempervirens; assembly: GCA_007258455.2. NCBI lineage: Eukaryota > Viridiplantae > Streptophyta > Pinopsida > Cupressales > Cupressaceae > Sequoia > Sequoia sempervirens. Next base: position 144,810,051 of record VDFB02271358.1, on the reverse strand, counting down.
TTGAAATATGGTTTTAGTCTCATCATAAGAGCATTACATTCTTAAATAAGATGCATGATTCAATTTCAATGATATCATATGCTTCCATACACTTATGCTCATGTTTACCAATGATCTTGAAAAAGGAACACAAAATCTTGATTTTTATTGTTGATATCCAAGACGATAGTAGTGTATGGATTTTTTTTTATTTTGATGAATTCTGATTTTTTTTGAATGAATGTTGTAATTTGAATCTTCACCATTTTTAAAACTAGTTCAACATTCCAATGACACAATGGGAACGATATCATTGAGGTGTAGGACCTTGTGAATGAGACCAAAGCTCCAAAGAAGGTTGGCTCATTTCTAAGACTAAGTGCATGCATTGATCCAAACCAACACATATTAAACTTGAAAACTAATATTATTCTACTAATTCACAAGGGAAAAGGGGAAGAAGTAATTGCAAGAAATGAAAGGGCAGTGATGCTCCAAGACTCAAGTGAGTTTTCTCCCTTCCCATATTAGCACAAAAAACCAATAAAGCCACATAAACTCACACAATCCCATTTAGCAACCCTCATAGATGAATATGGAGGTAAGGGATTTGACAATAATTAAGAGGTAAGAGAAAATCATTGGAAAAGTATCAAACCATCACTTACCAATTGGACCCTTGCACTTGGGGGAGAAGCATGAAGACCTTTGACGTTCTAATATACACATTTATCACTCACCTAAGTGGTGGACCATTGATCCACCATCAAACTTCCTTCCATGGGAAGGGGCATGAGATTTAGAGGAGACTAAGGGAAATGTTAATGAGCCAGACACTAAAGTTTACATTCATAAATACATGTAAAAAAATTGAAAGAAAAAATACTAACTTTATTTTTCAGCATTTTATCAACAACTAAATTATACTATCAATTTTATAAAAAATATATTTAATTTTTTTCTATTTAAAAAAAAAACATAAAATACACTAAAACAACATTTCATTAATTACATCATTTCAAAACATTTGTCACTTTTTAGTGATACAAGTTAAAAATTTGGATTGACATTTGCCATTTCTTTTATAAAAGTGTGACACAACTTTATAACTTTACCCTTAGATCTATGTCAAAATGTATTTAAAGAATTTATTGAGCTCCTTTGAATCAAAATCTAGTAGTTTTAGGCATTGATATGCATTAATGACATTGTATAGTGGTAGATGAAAGAAAGTGCATCTTTTAGAGTGGCCTTGTTGCTATTTTTATAGAATTGGGCCATCACTTGTTGGAACATTGGACTTGGGGGAGAAGCATGAAAACCTCCAACATTTTGACATACATGGTCTTTATCTATCACCTTGGTAGAAAATTGGTACATTATCGAACTACCTACCATGGGAAGGGGGATGTGATTTGCAAAAGACTAAGGGAAATGTTGGGGAGTTTGAATTTTAGAGAAGGCAAGACTAAGATGATAAGTCCAAAAGAGATGATGGGATGAAGAAGTCTAAAATTCTAAAAGATAAAGGACTTCCAAGGAATTAGAGAATGAAGGAATGGTAGGAAGGTAAGTGAAAGGCCAAAACTTCAAAATGTGGAAATACTTAGGAATATTTCAAGGACTTCAATGGTGTTTCAAACCATTGGGGTGCATGGAAAGCAAAACTAGAATGGAGAATGGCTTAAATTTGGACTCTAATAGGATAAATAAAGAAAAGAGTATCAAAATTTTGGGGATATATGGAAAGAGATGCTAGAATGGGGAAAGGCTAAAGGTCCAATAGACTTAGAAGATGTTTTGGGGATCAAGAATTGGGAAGAACTCATACCACACGACAAGGATTGGAGTATTGGTATTGAATTGAGGAATCAAGAATTTCAATGAATGAAATGCAAGGGGAACCGCAACATCCTAAAAGGTTGATAAATTCAGCACTTAGTTACTTTTATGTTTCAAACTTTGGGGATGCTAAGGAATGGAAGATAAACCATGCCTGTTTGAAAGGTCAAAAAATCAAACACTTAGGAAAAATTAACATTTGGACTTCAAGATTGGGGATACCAAATACATGGTACATGTGTAAAGGAAATATTGACAACTCAAAATTTTGACAAAACAATACTTAAGAACTTTAGTAAGACTTCTAGGTGAGGTTTCAAGAGTCATAAGAAAATAATGTAGGGATGTATATCATCAAAAATCTAAAATTATGAAACTCTAACAAAACAACACTTAGCCAATTTTGGAGGGATTAGAGTGGGGAGTTGGTATTGGTAATGAAGGTACGCATGCATGAACAAAACCAAAATTTTGACATCTTAGAAAACATAATACCCAAATTTGGAATTTTTAACTTGGGTGCTTGAATAAAAATGAATAGGGGGAATTAATGCAACAACTAGAGACACTATTCTAAAAATGACTAGCCCATTTAATATCTTTCATATTGGTTATGATTGATGGGAAATGAAGGGGGCATGAAATAATATATTTGGTGACCTATTGGGGTGTTTTCCTTCTAAACATGGATCTAGTAGTCTTATCATTCCATTGGGTATGAATTCACAAGTGCATTACAACCACAAAACACGATTGACCACAATGAACTATAGAATACCTCAGACCACCACAAAACGAAAGACATACACATGTGTAGACTGAAATTGAAGGAAAAAAAATAACACAATTCTAACCTAACCTAAACTAAAAAATAGGAAAATCACTCAAGCAAAGTCATTGATTGGTTTGTTAAAATAAATTATTTCTCTAATCAACTTAGGATGTTTCTCATGTTTATAAACAACCAATAGGATGAATAAAGGCTAGGTATTTAATCAACTATTGAAATAATTCTCTATAGATGAATCCCAATCCACTTACCCAATTGAGTTGATTGTGAATGCATTTATCTTGAAATGAATAGGTAAGTTGAATTTGTCCCTATTGATGCTCCACTTTATTATTAGGATTAAGCATGATGTGTGGTATCTTTTTGGTCTCCATCTCAGTTGCATTAAGATCAAAGGGTTAACATTAAGTTTCATCCAATGGATGCTACTTTTTACACAATCCATTAAGAGCCCTAATGTACCAATCTATTATTACATAAACTAATTTTATTATAATGTTGAGTTAAACTATGGTATGGGATCATGTGACTAGGACCCATTGAATTAATTCATAACTTAAAGGCTTTATTGATTAAAATAATAAAAAACCTTATGTTCATTTAGATTATTGAGTGTGACATTAGGATTTAAAGTTATTCATTTACTAAATTAAAAACATGACCTTCCTAAGGTTATCCATACCCTCAACTTACATGTAGTTAAAATAATTTTATTACAATACAAGATAAATAAGAGGTATTTTCTACAATGTGTCAAATTATGATATTGCTAGATCAAGATTCAATAGTGTAGTTTTTTGAGCCAAACTCATCGATCCATGTTTCATGAGTAGTGGTTCACAAGAACCAAACTCTCATGATAAGGAATGGCCCACTTATCACTCATTGTATCTAGGTGATGCTCATAGAGGTGAAGCATTGGTCCTTACTAAGAGGTCACCCATCCAAGTAATACTCCAACTCAAGCACACTTAACCATGGAGTTTCCCCAAGGTTAAGCACACTTAGCTTGAAACCCCATTTGAAAAACCTTAAAAAAGTGTTGTGCATTATGAAAAATTCATTATAGAGCCCCTTTAGCTCATTAATTGATAAATAGGAGGTATTTACCACAATGTGTCAAATTATGATATTGCTACTAGAATTCAATTATGTACTTTTTTGAGTCAAATTCATTGACCCATGTTTCATGTGTAGTGGTTCACAAGAACCAAAATATCATGATAATGAATGGAACGCTTAGCACTCATTGCATCTAGGTGATGCTCATAGAGGTGAAGCTTTGGGCCTTCCCAGGAGGTCACCCATCCCAATACTAATCCAACTCAAGCATGCTTAACCCTGGAGTTTTCACCAATGTTCAGACCACTTATCTTGCAAGACCATTTGAAAAACCTTTTGAAAGTGTTGTGCCTTATGAACCATTCATTATAGATCCCCTTTAGCTCATCAATTAACAAATAGGAGGTATTTTCCATAGTTTTTCAAATTATGATATTGCTATCAAGATTCAACCATGTAGATTTTTGAGTCAAACTCATTGACCCATGTTTCATGTGTAGGGTTCACAAGAACCCAAATATCATTATAATAAATGATCCACTTAGAACTCATTGAATCTAGGTGATTCTCACAGAGGTGAAGCATTGGGCCTTCCCATCAAGTCACCCATCCAGTACTACTCCAACTCAAGCACACTTAACCATGGAGTTTTCCCCAAGGTTAAGCCCTCTTAGCTAACTCCATTTGTAAAACCTTTAGAAAGTGTTTTTTCTTATGAACCATTCATTATAGAGACCCCTTAGCTCATCAATTGATAAATATGAGGTATTTTCCATAGGGTATCAAATTATGACATCACTATCAAGATTCAACCATGTGTTTTTTTGAGTAAAACTCATTGACCCACATGAACCACTACCCATGAAACATGATTCAATGAGTTTGAATCAAAAAAATACATGGTTAAATCCTGATAGAAATATCATAATTTGACACATTGTGGAAAATACCCCCTATTTATCAATTGATAAACTAAAGGGGCTCTATAATTAATGGTTCATAAGGGAAAACACTTGTTGAAGGTTTTGAAAATGGGGTTGCAATCTAAGTGGGCTTAACCTTGGGGAAAAATCTATGGCTAAGTGTGCTTGAGTTGAAGTAGTACTAGGATGGGTGACCTCTTGGGAAGGCCCAATGCTTCACCTTTGTGAGCATCACCTAGATGCAATGAGTGCTAAGTGGACCATTATTTATCATGAGAGTTGGATTATTGTGAATCACTACTCATGAAACATGGGTCAATGATTTTGACTCAAAAAACTACATATGTTGAATCCTGATAGCAATCTCATAATTTGACATTCTGTGGAAAATACCTTATATTTATCAATTTATGAGCTAAAGGGGATCTATAATGAATGGTTCATAAGGAATAACACTTGTTGAATGCTTTACAAATAGAGTTTCAAGCTAAGTGGGCTTAATCTTGGGGAAAAATCCATGGTTAAGCACACTTGAATTGGAGTAAACTGGGATGGGTGACCTCTTGGGAAGCATCAATGCTTCACCTCTATGAGCATCACCTATATGTAATGAGTGATAAGTGGACCACTCATTATTATGAGAGTTGGGTTCTTATGAATCACTACTCATGAAACATGGGTTAATGATTTTGACTCAAAAAACTACATAGTTGAATCTTGATAGCAATATCATAATTTGAGACACTATGGAAAATACATCCTAATTATCAATTGAAGAGCTAAAGGGGATATATAATGAATGGTTCATAAGGAACAACACTTTGTGAACACTTTTCAAATGGGATTGCAAGCTAAGTGGGCTTAACCTTGGGGAAAACTCCATGGTTAAGCATGCTTGAGTTGGATTAGTATTGGGATGGGTGACCTCCCAAGAAGGCCCAATGCTTCACCTTTATGATAATTGACATGTATTTATGTGTCACAAGTTTTAATTAACGAGCTGCTTATTGTTGATTATCTCTAGCATTGATGATCTCTTCTCTGGCTTTTGATTTTTTTTGTTGATATAAACTAAATTTATCTGCCATTGTTTTGATTGCTTCTTGATTTTGGCCATTGGAATATCTATAGTGCACATCCTTAATGGCTATGTAAATATCCAACATCATAGAAGGTACTTTGCAATATTCAGTCGATTTCTTTTCAAGATCTTTATAGAAGACCTCTAGTTTCATGAGTTCTTCACTTGATGTAGCATCAAGAATCTTGATCCTTTAGATGATTCTCCTTTACCACCCTTCCTAATTTCTCTCTTAAGTCATATATTGAGTTGATCAAATCTTGTTCATCATAAAATCTATATGGACTCTTTTCAATGATTTCATGAATATCATCCAGTGTACTTCAAGTTAAAGTGTTAAGCCTTTGTAAATTTATCTTTTACTCCTTCTAAGGTTTTAAGCATGTATTTATAAGCTTCTTTCCATTCTTTATGCAAATGGAGATGTTTACCATCAATACTTCCATTTTAGAGATTGTCAAAATTGATTTTTGCCTCTTCAAGATATGCGGGAAACTCTATTCCAGTGTTTGCAACTCAACATCAGATTCTCTTCCAAATCTTTTATGGAATTGTTCTTGAATCTTATGATAAAAAATGAAAGAAAAATTAGGCAATGCATTTAGATCCACGTGAAATCCGTTCCTTGGTCAAATATTACCAAGTTCCCTTGTAAGAGGCATATCTTTAAATTTGCAACCTTAGTAAATTAAGAAGTTGATATTATGGATGAAGAATCGATTGGGCACTCTAAATGCTATAGATAAGATGTCAATTGTTCCACTTTTTTCTTCAATCATTCTTTTATTTCCTTATCTTTATCTAGTGCCATAAGTTTCAATGGAAATCTATAAGATCTCACTTTGTTCTTCTTAGGTGGAAGACGTGCTAAGAGATGCGAGCTTTAAGAAATTCTCTACCATTGGCCTTGTAATCCTTTTCCTCTTCTTAAGGACTTTGTTAAACTATATCTAGGAGCATCCAGAATAGGGGATTCTCCTTATATAGAAGTCTTGATTGCAACTTGCTTCTTTAGAGGGTTTTGTTTTGGAGATGGTCTTGTAGATATAGAAGACTTTTAAGGTGATCCAAAGTTCTTAGGGAGTCTTGAGGTGGAGGAGATAGAGATCTTTTTGGATGGTGAACATTTAGAAGAATGTGGCTACTTTGGTAGAGAAGGAAGAGACTTTGGAGGAGAAGGGAAAATGTGTTTCAATGGGAAATCTTTAAAAGAGGTAGAGAGTTGTTCACCATAGGATGATATTTTCTAATGTAGAGGCCTAAGCAAATTTAGTGGGGATGATGAGCCATGATATTTGGTATTTTCTCCTTGTACATCACTATAAAACTTGATGGTAATCTTATGTTTCTTTTTATTTACTAATTTATTCATTTCATCAAGGGATTCTTGCTCCAGATATTCAACATTCATTGCCTTTTCCAATACTACTTGAGTAGATTGAGTTGTAGTAGTGTTGACGGGTGTTTTATACACCAACATAGAATAAAGTTTCCAACGGTCACTCTATCCTCTCTTGATCAAATTCTCCTACATGCTAAGATTGCAAGAAAGATCATGCTTTCAACTCCAAGGTTCCTTTATGTAGTGGATACAGACTCAGTTGGCTCGATGTGATTTGCTGGTATTTCAAGGGGACTTACACAATTGTTCGCTCCGAGAGAAAGGGGGTTTTCAAGTTTCAGAAGATTTATCGAGGAAGCTCAAATTTCCTAAACTAACCATAATGTACGAACTTTGAATGGCTACAGGGATTAGAAATGCTATGACCTATCCTAGGCGCGGGACGTGGAGATCAAATCTTGCAAACTTCAACCAAGCTCTGCTTTACCTCACCTTGGACGGCTTCCACAGAACTGGTGCAATCTTCAAAGGAGTAACTGAAGGTATTTAGATCATGATTCAACATGAAGATACCATCACAACGACACATACCAACATATAAATCATAATCGAAGTTAAGTCCAAATTGTACCAGTTGACCACGCAAGGCGAACTCACCATCAATGAGCCCACTAGTGGTATGGATTAACGAAGCTTGCTTAATTCAACTACCACATTTCACAACTATCTATATGCATGAATTAAAATCTACTTTACTCTATTTAAGCTCTACTTTAAGATTCTATGTGAATTGGAAGGACAAAGAAATCTTGCTAGCTACCCACAAAAAAGATGAAACCACAAGCAATAATAACTCTTTTTATTATAGGAGTGTTCACAACAATCTCTTACAAAGCATTCAATTTGAAAATTTTCCTTCCTCTTCAATCTATGCTATGCTATCTATTCCTCTATGTCTACCAACTCCTAGCTATCTCTCTATCTTCCTATATTCCTATATGATACAAATGAGGGGGGATGCCCCTTTTATAGTTGGCCAATTCCAACGGATGGCTCAGATTGAATTTGAAGGGCTGAGATTGAGCCACACAAACCCTAATCAAGATTCTAACCTAAAAACTGCCATAAAGTGGAGTGGGGGGGTAATAAATGAGCACAGAAGGCCCACTCTCTCCCTTTGACCACCATGAGCAATTAATGCCCACCATCTTCCAGAAGATTCTCGTCCAAAAACACGTTTCCACTATTCTTTTCTTTGACTGCAAATTCAATTAATTTGGCCAACGCAGCTTCTACTTCGTGAACTGACATGGCAGGCACATTCTCAATCTAAGACTCCAAGACTGCAACTTCTTTCTCCTGTTTGATGATGATTTTCCTCCTAGCTATCATTGCATCTTGGGTTGTGCGAAGTATGTTGGAGAACATTTTCTGAATCATTTCCGAAGAAGGACTTCACACTTAAGAAGAATTCCTCTACTTTGTCCTTCAATCCATCCTGTTGTCATTCTTTAACTTTGAAGTGCTTGAGGATGACCTCTAACGCTTGGGCTTTCATTATTTCTCCATCCCGATCTTGAAGGATTTTCCTGTCTTGGACTCGACCATTTTTTCTTGCCACTTGCCTAACCTGAGTTGGGTGCATTTAGATTCTTGTGGAGGAATTTCAACACTTAGTCGTTTCTTCCAACATTTCCCTTCATAGTTTTGGGGCGAATGAGACATCATGGAGGAATTTTAAACATGTAACTTTTCTCCTTCCAAGGTTGTAATGTTGTCCTGGAGTATTTGTTCCATCACCTCAAGTCATCATGCTTTTGGTCCCGGTGTTCATCCTACAAAATAAACAAAAAGAAGAGCATCAAAAAACTTATAGTATAAATTCACTTCTCCTCCATGTTCTGATTTCCAAGGTCCGATTGATCTCTGAATCTGATAAAATTCATCATTTTTCTCTAGAAAACTTTGCCTCCTTCATAACTTTTCATCATGGGTGCATTTCCTTGGGTGTCATTCCATGTTGATGCCTTAGAAACTTTTTACTCAACTTCTTCTTCTTAGGGCGCATTTAGAAGGCTCTTGCTTCATTACCTGCCTTAGAAAATTTCCATATCTTCATTCATTCCCCCTTGGGCACATTTAGAGGGGTGTTTTCTCATTCATCTCCCTCTTGCCTTAGAATATTTTGCCTCTTGGAGCTTGGGCACATTTGATGGGTTGAGCTCATATTTGATGCCTTAGACAAATTTCTTGCTCTAACTTCTTCTTTGGGCGCATATGACCCCTTGTGCTTTTCTTTCTTCCCTTAGAAAATTTCTCACCTTGATGTCTCTGCTTGGGCTCATTTTGAGAGGTGTCATTTCAAGTTTATGCCTTGGGGAAAATTTTCATTTCAACTTACCCTTCCTTGGGCGCATTTGAGGGGAGGTGTTCTCATTTTCATTGCCTTAGACAAGTTTTATGTCACCTATTCATCTTGGGCGCATTTCACCCCTTGAGCTTTTTTTTCATGCCTTAGAGAAATTTCTTACCCAATCTCTTCTTCCTTGGGCACATTTGAGTGTTGTTGCTTTCATTCTAATGCCTTAGAAACTTTTCATGCCACTTTACCCTTCCTAGGGCACATTTCAGAGGGGGGGAGTTCATGACTTAAACAAACTTCACTCAACTTCTTCAAGGGCGCATTTGGACCCTTATGCTTTCATCTTCCATGCCTTAGAAAATTCTCATGTATCTCCTCTCATGCCTTGCTTCATGGGCGCATATGAAGGGGTGTGCTCTGATTTTCATTACTTAGAAAATTTTCTCAAACTTCTATCTTCACTTGCTCCTTGGGCGTATTTAGAGGGGTGTTAGTTTGTTTTCTATGCCTTAGAGATTTTCAAGTATCTCCATATTCTTCCTTGGGCACATTTGGAGGTGTCTACTTCCATTTTCATGACATAGAAAAATCCTCCCACCTCTTCTCACTTGGGCGCATTCTAGGGGTGTTGCTCTGGGTTTGCCTTAGAAACTTTTTCCTACTCCATGATGGGTGCATATGAGGGGTGGTGCTTACATTTTGTGCCTCAGAAAATTTTTCTCCAACTTGAGGGCGCATTTACTAGGTGGTACTTCCATTTTTGCCTTAGGAAATTTTCATTCCTCCTTGCTCATGATGGGCGCATTTAGGAGGGTCTTAGGCAACTTTTGTGACTTAGAAACTTTTATCTTTGCCATGCCTTGGGCGCATTTTGATGGGGGTCAAGCACTTTTCATTGCCTTAGAAAATATTTTATGCCTCCCTCACCTTGGGCGCATATGGAGGGGTCTATTTCCATTTTCTGACATAGAAAAATTCTTTCGAACAACTTCTACTTAATGGCGCATTTACTAGGTGATGCTTCCTTTTTTGCCTTAGAAAATTTTCGTTCATCCTTGCTCCTGATGGGCGTATTTAAGAGGGTCTTAGGAAACTTTTCGTGACTTAGAAAATTCTCAAACCTCCTTGTTCATCATGGGCATATTTCCACTCCAGAGCTCTGAAAACTTATGCTTTAGACAAATTTGCGCTTTCGTGTTTCCCACCTTGGCGTATTTGAACACTTAGCTTATTTTCAACCTGCTTGCCCTCACTTTCTATTTTTAGTAATTTCTTGATTCTTGAACTTCTGCAACTCCTCCTGTCTTGATATTTTCCCAACGTGATCCTCATGACCTATCTGACCTGATCACACTTGCCTTTTGTGCTCACTTGCTATTTTTAGCCCTATTCAAATTATGCTCAAATTTTACCAGTAGACTCCTTGAAAGATGCTGATCACAATGGGATATATCCATTTTTCATTTTTCTCGAATTTTGCCCTTCATTTTAGGTGCCAAAGTAGGAAACCCTAATTTCATTTGCATGTGCTCGTTCAACTTTGTTTCTGTTTTGAACTGCTCTGCTCCTAAAACTGAAGATCTGGGATTACTAGAGTGAACCTTCTAAAAATAGTAAGTGCCTGAAAAAGTGATCAACTGATTTCCGGACTTGGTTGCATGTCATATTACCCGAGAGACCTCAAAAAACCCAGAAAAACCCATAAAATTGGCCTGCATGCGGGTACATGCTAAAAATAGAAAGTCATCAATTTGACTTGCATGTTATACCATTGCGAAGCTCTTGAAAAACCGAGAAAGACCAAGAAAGAACATAAATCAAAATCTTCCAAAACCAACATTGAAACTTATTCAAATCAAGGGAAACCTAAGAAATTCAGCCAAAATATTGAAGAGTTATTTTTAATGTTGATTGTTGGTTTTGCAATTTATATTTGAGAATATGGGAAATCCTCTGTTGAATGAGCCGAGGGGTATTAAAGAAGAAAATGGAAGATTTATCCTCATTAATCATTTGACCAAAAGCAACAAGATAAGTGCCTGCACTACCGACTTAAGAAGTTGAACACAACCATCAAGAGAAAGCCAATGGTGTGTCCAATGGTTCACCTTCGCATGAAAATTGTCAAGAATATTTTTCCAAGAGCCCCTAGGGAGGGTACCAAAAGAGATAGGAATTCCAAGATAAGTCAAAGGTAGAGAACCAATCTAAAACCTCAAGATACGAGCAATCCTCTGTTGAATAAGCCTCAAAGTATTAAAGAAGGAAATAGAAGATTTATCCTCATTAATCATCTACACTTAAAAATCATACATGCAAACCCTAAAAATGGCTCCTAAAGCCAGAACTGCTAAAATAGGAAGTTGTCTAAATTCAATGAAATTTTAATGAGAGCTCGCCTAAAGCTTCCTGAATGTAGTGCCAAGCTCAGATTTCAATTTGCTGACCTAAATTAACCCCAAACTAAGCTTGAAGGATAAACCCTAATCTGATAAAACTGCACTCCAGACTTTAGCCAACACTCCAAATTAGGCCAAAAGATGGGGACATCCTCGGAAAGATGGAAGGAACAAAGAAAGAGACAATAGCAAAACAACCCAAAACCAAAGCCAAAAGACCTGAATGAAGCAAAAATTAGGGGGTCCCCATTTTGAATGGGGTGATGTGTGAAAAGGTCACAATAGGTAGCAAGAACTTTCTTTTGGTTAGTGGAGTCTTTTATCTTTTTCTTCTTTTAGATGGTTCACCTATCTTTTATCTTGTCTCTTTAAGTTCAATTCTAACCAAGTTGGGATCCTTAACACATGCTAAGTTTTGATTTAATTTGATTTAAGATCTTTCACTAACTAATCGTAGGAATATGTTGATCAAATATGTGTTCTTCATACATGGGATCCATGACATTACCATCATTTGAAATGTCATTTGATATACTAATACTTATTTTGTCCCAAAGGCTTATATCTAAAATTCAAATTTCTTGTTCATTATTACAATTTGAGGCTTGGTTAATGTGCAAAGGATGACCCTATCATCTTCTCCACAAACCCTCTAGGATCAATCCTAACCTTGGCTCAAAAGGATGTAGCGTTACTAAAGTCATTTCTATTTTTGCACATTTGGCATCTATGTAAGACAAACAAGTATAATTAGTAATAGCAATAGAAAATTGGACACTTGGCTTATGTTTACTCACTGGAAATTTGTGAGCTGTACCTAGTTGTCGACACAACTCAAACAATATTGGCTTGTCATTGACATATATTGCTAACTTGTAAGGGGTTCCATTAAACACACTAACCTTTATGTAACAAAATGTAGAAAATTGTATGAACTAGTCCTATAAAGCAATTGTAGTAGTAGTTTCCATAGACATTTGTTGGTTAAATTTGTTTTCCAAAAGCCTTATAATGAAGAATACGAATGCATAACTAACCCTGCCAAGTATTTTTCGACTTTCCTTAAGTCAAAGTTGGGGGTAGTGTTCATACACCTTTGGTCTAACATCTACACCTCCTCTCTTAAAAAGCCAAACAAATTGCCCTTCTAGCAATAGAATACACTAAGTATGATGTCATATAGAAATATTTTGACTCTTTGACCTCAACCAATTGATTTTGTAGATTATTGTTGATGCCCAACTGATATACCTTTTTCCTTATATGCAGTTCATTAGTGCTCTTTTCTTTTAATTGTGTAGTTGTAAGAAATGTGGGTTATTTACATTGGCTTGTCACTTGCAAAGTGAATAAAAAACTTGCATAATGAAGTGGTTCGGGTTTATGGGGTTTCGACATAGGTTTTTTAGTGATTACAACATTACAATGGAAATTAAAATACTCGGCTCATACACATAATGTTGACTTTCATAGTTGTAAGTTGGTAAAAATTGTAAAGTTACTTAAAGAGTAGAACTTTCTCCATTATATAAACACAAACTTTTGGGGTTATTTTATAGTTTGAGAAAACAAAAAACATGTGAAAACTAATTTTTTTTTCCCAAGATGAATTCTCAACTTTTGATTCCTTTTCCTATGAGCTTGTCAAAAGTTGTTGCACAATGCACTTGCAAGTGAAATGACATTTCTTGATTTAGGTTGGTGGTGAAAATATTAACCAACTGCTTTTTAAGGATCAACCAATGAAATCTACTAGCCAAGTTTCTCCATCTTTGAAGGAATGAAGATAAACTTTCTCCATTCCTTTATTTGGTATGACATAAGCCCATTGTCATCAATTCATGTTCCACATTGTTTGAGAAATGTCTTACAAACATTTCTACTAAATCGGGGTCATTATAGATCCCTTTGGAAGATGCAAAAACCATTCTAAACCTTGACGTATGAAGTTTCAAGGGAATAATCGAGTTAGGTAGTTGTCACTATAGGTTACTTATTGGCATGTCATGAAAAATTCCTTCATGTGTTATGTAAGATCACCTTTTCCTTTGTACTTGTAAAATTTGGGTGGTTTGAAATAAGGAAGGCAAAAAGGGATTTGTAGCGTGGATTTGGCAAAAAGATGAGGGCGCAACTCAAATTTGTATATTTTATGATGACTCCCCACTTGTAGGACTTTGAGAGTGTCCTTCATGGCTTGCATCTAGTCAATGATGAACCTTGGTGTGGTGATGATGACATGCAAGTTTGGTTGTTGATTGTATTGTTATGAGGTGGATTATTTTGTTGACATTGTGAAGGTTTGGATGATGAAGGACGTACATGTGAGGTTAAGTTTGGTGATTGTTCACTTTAGAGCCATATTTGATCAAACATTATTTGATTTTGATGTTGAGGATTTTATTGTGATAAGATATTCTTTGGGAATCATAAGTTTTGCTCCTAGTTCTATAAGCTACATAAGGATATCGATGTGTTTAAAGAAGAATTGACTTATTGTGGTCATAATCATAGTCACTACGGTCATCAAAGCCATCATTATCATCATTATACAAAATTGGCTTTTCAATTTGATCTAAACAAGAGGGCTCTCCAATGTAAGGATTTTGGATGCATGGGGTGTCTTGAAAGGAAGAACTTGAATCTTTGATGAAATTTAAACCTCTTTTCAAAACACATGGCTTGGAGTTTTCAGGTTGAACTTGGTTGAAGGTGCTTCTAGATGAAATGGATTTGGGCTTTTTGTATGTTTAAGCTATAATTTTGTCTAGCTTGAGATCTTGTTATAGGCATGACTCTAATTTGGTTTTGGTTTTTAGCACTAGTTTCAAACAAGGGGATGGAAGACAAAACAAACACACAAACAATCTATCTACTCAAGTGTTGTGTTTGGTTTCATAGGCCCATAATATACTTTGACTCAGTTGTAAATACTAGCCAATTGATCTCAAGGTGTTGGCCACTTCTAATCCTCAAGATTGCATTAGGGTGTGAGAGCAGAGCATACGTGGCCTACTATTCCATTTTTAAAGTATGGTGCAACTTTTTGGGGCTAACCATTTATTGGTGCAGTATAAAGACTAAAATGTCCGAAAGGTTCCCTAAGGTAGGCTTGTATGGGTTCAACTAAGGAACTCTTCTGTATGCTCAAAGGTATGAGAGGCCCAAGTCCGAAGTATGTGAATTTAGGGAGCTTATCCAAGGTGTGTGATTGGGGTCAAATCCCTCCTTGCTTCAATTTTGTCCTCTAGAACAAAGCTGCACAAAAAACAACAATTTTTATCTTGTAGGAGTCTTCGTTTGATTCTCTTCCTAATTTATATGCCCTGTCAGAAAACTTGGGTTTAGGTCAACAATTGGTGATGAAATTCAAGCCAGGCCCACTAAAAATAAAAAAGAGAAGAGATGAGTTTTTTGATTCCCAAGATTGTAAAATCATACAAGGGAAGGGCATATGCACTCAATCTTTGTGTTGTACAAGTGACAAAAAATTGTTTCTAATTCTCAAAATTGATTCATAGTGTAAGAGAAATAGATACAAACTTAATCACACAAATAGATACAAGTAAGAAATAAGAAAGTATTTTTTTTTGTTTTTATAATTTTTTTGATTTGATTGTTTTTTAAACTTTGACTAATATAGTTGCACAACACACACGTTTGTGATTTTGAATTTTAATGTTTTCAATACACAAAGCCTACAAGTTAAAAAATCACCAATAGAAATTATATGACACAATAAAAGGTTAACAAATTTTACATAAATCTTAGATAAAATAATACCAAGAACATAATTAACCCCGTAAATGTTAGAAATCAAAAGATTATAGCAAACATAAACATATTTCAAAGTTGTTTGGATAAAGTACTCCACAAAATTCAAACTGTCCAAGTAGTCATTAATAACTGAGAATCCTGCAAGAAAATGGCTACAAGCCCCAAAAATTGCATCCAATTTAAAATAAATCTTGCTCAGGCCACAAAATATATGTACGCTATCTCATCTAGATAAACCTTGCACGCAAAATAATAGAAATTTCAGAACCACAACACGAAGAACGTTTTCTAAAAGGACTCCGAACCAGTGGCTTGTTGCCTTTCGCTCTGCGCCAGATAAGGAGGCAAACGAGTCCTTGAGAAGACCAAAACTCTCATTTCAGCGCCTCATTGTACATAGTCCACAATTTACACCAAACCTTATCTCCGCCAGATCACCCAACAGCCGGCTTCGAAAATAACGGAGCCACTTGCACACGAAATAAGCAGAGCGTTCCATAGCAGGATAGCTCAGCATGAAGAAAGGCGTAGTATGGGGCTCTATGTAGTCCCAAATGGGACTGAAAGGCCAGCCGGAAAGCCTCTTCACGTATGTATTTACTTTCCTCAATTTGA
The DNA here is from genome assembly GCA_007258455.2 of Sequoia sempervirens. Taxonomy (NCBI): domain Eukaryota; kingdom Viridiplantae; phylum Streptophyta; class Pinopsida; order Cupressales; family Cupressaceae; genus Sequoia; species Sequoia sempervirens. The sequence goes on along the minus strand of VDFB02271358.1, from coordinate 144,793,879 downwards.
CTTCTGAATATATTTCAAGCCAAACAATGGCCAGGATTGCTGCGTCTATCAATGTGGACAAACAACACTACAAGAACCAGGAACAACTTAAAACCAAATAAGAAATGGCATAAAAATAATGTTGACTTAATTACTTACTAGTGTGAGAGAATTGAAACTCTCGAAGATTTGACTATATCTCCTCTGATTGCTCAGATGGATAAGTAACAAAGGTTCAAAGATCAGAATAGCCTTCAAAACTCAAACTGACGAATAATTTTGGAGAATTTTCAATAGCATAATAATGTTTGCAAATACATTATGAAACATTCATCTCAAACACTCAATAAATAGGAGTGCACACCACAAACCATATATGGTTGTCCAAAACCATGAGTCAATCCCATGGCCCATGGATGACATCCAAATCAGGGGCCTAAATTCCAACAGCCATATCTCATGATGAGTCAACACATTATTTTTAGCAGATGCTCTTACATTACCATGATTTATGGTAGACTCCATTATAATCCACTCACCAAATTGAGCACTCTGTTATCTCCATTCAAAGATGCTACATGATGCATCATAATGTATGTCATAAGTCAACAATGTAACTCTCCTACAAGCTCTTACATGTGTCATACATTCTCTTATATATCTTACATTGTCATAGATCCTCTTACACATCATACATGATCAAATTTTCTTTTACACACATTTACACATGTTATACCAAAACGTACATATGACAAACATGGTCAAGTCATAATAAGATACCCTTTTTTATAAAGATTCACAAATAATTAATAAATAAATGATAAATTAAACATTAAAATTGTAAAATGTATAACACATATCCTAACAATTTACTTTATCACAATACCTTAAAACTATGACATTGTAGTCATCATCTATATATCCTTAACTATTCATTTGACTAACTAAAACTCGACCTTTTGATTTGAACGACGCGATATGGTTAGAACCAATAGTTGGACTATGAATTACCACACTAAAAGTTGCGTGATAAATGGAGAATTCATCACTACCAAAAGGTTGTGTGCAAAATCATCTCCTGTTAGAGGATGTTAACCTTGCTGAAGATGAGAGTATGTCGAGAGCAAGTTCATTTGGCTATTCATATGTTGACTTGTTCACGAGTCAATTAGCCGCTCTGAAGAATTCGGGGATGAGACATGGCATGAAAGGCAGTGCGAGTTTTGACCCAAAACTTGTCTCCACTAGTCTGCTGAGCACGCTCCTCTAGATCCTGAATTCTCTATCAACAGTCTCTCATTGTGATAGCTTCTGCTGCACTAGTTGCACCTTTTCTTCTTAGGATAATCCTTCCTTGAGCCTTGACTCTTGAATATAGATTCCTCTAAAGGTGTAATTGGCAAATTGCAACTTCCCAAAGCTTCGTAGTGATCTTAGTAGGCATTACCATAAAAAAATAACAAATAAAACTGCATACAAAGTTTTCATATTTAGGAGGCAGATTACCCAAGAGTGCTTTTCGTGTCCTCCTTTAGATGGGATATAAGCATTAATTTTGTTGAAATGAAAGAGACTTAACACTGTCATCCTCAACAAGCTAGAGGTTACGTCGACGAGTTTCCGAGTGGGTGGTTGATTTGAGAAGTGTTGTTGGAGCTGGACAGGGTCTTTAATCTTTCCCATAGCTTAGTATGAATCTTTCTTTTATGCTGTGTCATCCACAACAGTGCCTTTCCTTATTTTGTTTTCTTTCAAATTTTTAGTTCCTGTTCAGCAGAAATTTCTAAGGGTGGATTTTTATTGTTAATGCGTGTCTTTTTCATTAATTTGTAAGAGGGATTATTTGGGTTGGGTAGAGGTCACAAGGAGAACCTTCCTGTCAACATATTCAATTTAAAAGTTGTACAACAAGTCTACAATGGAAGCTCACGAGTCTCTTGAAATTCCATCTTAAAATATGATCTTGAAAATCTTATGGCCTCAGCATTTAAGTACAACCTATTGACGTCGTCGCTCCTAGAGCTTTGGAACATTTTAACCAAGTACAAAACAGAGTGTACAGTTAAAAACAATGTAAGATAAACAGAAAAACAATTCTTGAAAAATACTTAGAAGGAGTCTGGCAACTCGGCGGCAGCCGAATTAAGTCACTTTTGGTTTTTATAAAATCTTTAATAAATTAAATCAACATATTTATAAGAGGAAAGTAGAGCTAAAGACGTTTGGGCCAATTCCAACAAGAAACCCCACATCAAAATAGTTGGAGGATTTGAAGAAGATATCCTTAATAATTTGCATATTTGTTAAAATTCTTCACGATAACCTGCATACAAGTTTTCTGATAAACAGAGCAAAGACAAACAAACAGAAAATCAGAAATGCTACAGCTCAAAACAAATCATTTTTATTAATCTGATCGATGCCAAAATGACTACAACTTAGTTATTTAAATAGACGCATCTACAATAACACACAAAGGAAACTTCTATTCAGGCATACAGATCAAGATGGAAATGATTAAAAGAACTTATGAGTTTGGTTTGGCAAATTTTAAAAGAAACAGCAAAAACTGTGGGAGAAATTAGAAATTTCTTTCCAACACTCCTCTTTAATTTTGACCATCAACAATTTCCAAATTTTGTCTTAGATATTCAAAGTTATCTTTTGGTAATGCCTTGGTAAAAATGTCTGTCAATTGATCTTTGGATCTGCAAAATTCAAGACAAAATTTTCCATTGTCGACCAATTCCTTGATGAAGTGGTACCTCGTATCAATGTGCTGGCTCCTTTTGTGAAAGACATGATTCTTGGATGATGCAATGATTGACTTGTTATCACAAATGGGTGTTGGTTCCTCTTGATCATGCAGCAAATCTGACAAAATTCGACGCATCCATATTGCTTGACATGCTGCAGCAGTTGCAGCTACATATTCTGCTTGGACGAAAGAATTGTCACTATAAGTTGCTTCTTTGATGCCTATTAGACAGCTCCAAATCCAACATAAAATATATGCCTTGATGTAGTTTTTCTATCATTTATGCTACTTGCAAAATCACTGTTAATATAACCAACCAAATTAAAATTGTTAGTTTTAGAATATAGTATTCCATATCCTATTGTTCTTGCAACATATTTGAGTATTCTCTTCCCAACTTGCCAGTGAGAACCCCGAGGTGAAGTCATGAACCTTGAAATCAAAGTTACACCATACATAATATTTGGCCTTGTAGCAATAAGATACATTAAACTGCCAACAAGTCGTTTAAACATGGTTGGATCAACATTTGACCCCTTATCCTCTTTGCTCAATTTTGTTAATATGACAACGAGAGTTGATGCAGGATTATCAATTCAACATTTTAAATCTTCTTAATACATCCTTGGCATATTTGGACTAACAAATGAAAATTCACTTATCTGTTTGAACAACTTCAATACCTAAAAAGTATCTCATCAAATCTATCATTTCAAACTCCTTCATCATATTTGACTCAAGCATGTCTACAAATAAATTTCTATTGAAAATTAAATCATCAATATACACATACAATCAAAATTTGACCTTGATCATTATTTTTTATATACAATGTAGGCTCACTGTTGCTTCTATTGAATCCATTACTTTTCAAATATGAATCAATTCTACTATACCAAGTCCTGAGTGCCAATTTCAATGGACATAAAGTGCCTTTTTCAATTTATATACTGTACTTTCATGACCATGAACTTCATAACTAGGTGGTTGTTGAACATAAACTTCTTCATCAAGAAAACCATTTAAGAACGCTGATTTCACATCCATTTCAAAAACATTCCAATTATTATGTGCAGCTACTACTACAATAGTTCTAATTGTATTCAACTTTGCAACTGGAGCAAAAGTTTCATTATAATCAATCCCATACTATTGTGAAAATCCTTTTGCAACTAATCTTGCTTTATGTTTTGCAATTTGACCTTCAGCATTAAATTTAGTTTTATAAACCCATTTAAGTCCTATGCAATTTTTACCTTCAGGTAAATCTACAAACTCCCATGCTTTATTTCTTTCAATAGAGTCCATTTCTTCATCCATTACTTTAATCCAATTATCATCTTTTACTGCTTCTTCAAAATATATAGGATCATAAGTAAATTAAAGCAAAATTTGAATTTACATTCTCTTCTCCTTGATCATATATTTCTTTTAATTTTTTTTTTCTTTCCTTTATACCTTTGTCTTAATGAAGCAAGTGTTGGATCTTATTCATCACTTAAATTTGAATTTGGGTTAGAATGATTTGGATAGCATGATGATGTACCTTGCACAATATTTCTTGGTGGAGTAGTTGGTGGTGTTTGACCACCTTATTCTTCTGGTTCCTCTTCACTATCATGTATTGTTGGTCTACCTGTGACTATTTTGTCAACATTTGTATCCCATGATTCTTCTTCCTTCAATTCAACATCTCTACTAATAATCAATCTTTGTATTTGGGTTATACAATCGATAAGCTTTTGATTGCTCACTATAACCAATAAAAATACATTTTTCACTTTTATCATCCAATTTCCTTCTCAATTCAGAAGGCACTAGAGAATATTTTTCTAAAATGAGAGACAACATACTTTTTACCATTCCATGCTTCTTGGGGAATTTTGTCCCTCACACTCTTTGTAGGACTCCCGTTTAAAATGTATAATGCACATGCTACTACTTTTGCCCACAACTCTTTGGATAGGTTAGAATCCACCTTTTTTTTTTGCCAAAGCTTTGAACTCCTTGAATTTATCAAATGCTTCAGACTTTTGCTTAAGAAAGTATATCCATGTCCTCCTACTGGAATAATCAATAAATGTTAGGAAATATAAATTGCCTCCCAAATATGGAGTTTGCATTGGCCCACATATTTCTATGTGAACTAATTCTAATGGTGTCTTTGCTTTGTATGAACTTTTTACTGCAAAACTTTATGTTGTTTTGCTAACAACTTTCACATACACTAGTTGGATGTTGTATAATTGGTAAATCTCTCACCATATTTTTCTTTTGCAATAAACTCAAACCTCCAAAATGAAGATGACCATACCTTAAATGCCAAAGCCATGTTTGTTTTGAAGTTAATTTCCTCAACTAATTCTAATGGTGTCTTTGCTTTGTATGAACTTTTTACTGCAAAACTTTATGTTGTTTTGCTAAGGTACAACTTTCACATATACTAGTTGGACGCTGTATAATTGGTAAATCTCTCACCATATTTTTCTTTTGCAATAAACTCAAACCTCCAAAATGAAGATGACCATACCTTAAATGCCAAAGCCATGTCTGTTTTGAAGTTAATTTCCTCTCTTTCTTGGATACAATGAATTTGGAGGGGGAACATTCAATTCCTTGTCATTTTGACCCTTGCAATTAATCTATCATTAGGATTTTTATTCAGAATTGTACATTCATCATTTTTAAAGTGAACTTCGTACCCTCTTTCCAAAATTAACCAACACTCAACATATTATGTTTTAAACTAGGTACAAAGAAAATATCATCAATATGTCTCTTTTCACCATTCTTAGTCATGATATTAATTATTCCCTTCTCAGTTACAGATACTTTACTATCATTTCCCAATTTTACTTCTGATTTTATAGAGTCATCCAAACTAGCAAATAATTCTCTATTTCTTGTCATATGATTGTTACAACCACTATCTAAGAACCATACATCATTAGAGCTTTCTTGAGCCATATTGCAAGTTATACGTAAACTTTCAGAGTTATTATCAGATACATCTGTGTAATTTGCCTTTTGCTTATCCACTTCAGCTTATTTGTTTCTACATTTATTTGCAAAATGGCCAAATTTCTTACAATAGTAACACTGAATGTGGGACTTATTATACCTTGATTGGAACTGACTTCTTCCATGTCCTCTATTGCTGAAATTTTGATAGGACGGATTGCTTCTTTCTCCTTGATCTGGACTTGTGTGTCCATTTCTTATTCTTCCTCTTCCTCTGAAGTTTGATCTTCCTCTTCCTCTTCCAAATGATACCTCTGTTCCGAAAGCACTCTCCAAAGAAGAATTGTTATTTTGATTCATCCTGATTTCATGGGAAAGCAAGAATCCCATCAATTCATCTATTGACAATTGAGATGAGCCTTTTGATTCTTCAATTGCAACTACTATTGCATCAAATTTATTAGGAAGACTTATAAGAACCTTTTCTATCATTTTTTGATCACATATATTCTCTCCATGTGTGTTTCAATTGATTTACAACATTCATTACATTACTGAAGAGAAGATTCTGATGAATTCATTTGAAGATTTTCAAAATTCCTTTTTAATATATGTAATTTTGCAACTTTTATTTTAGTTGTCCCTTGTGAATTTTTAAAATTTTTCCAAGCCTGTTTAGAACTAGTTGCTGCAGAAATCATAGGAAACACAGAATCATCCATTGCTTGTTGAATAAAAAACAAAGCTTTAGAATCTTTCTTTTTCTTTTTTAAGTTCTTCTTTTTTCTATTTGTGTTTGTGTTAAAGTAGACAAATCTTGAGATTCTACAAATTCACTTTTAACAAACTCCTATAAATCTTGTGAACAAAACAATATCCTTATTTTTATTGTCTATATATCATAATTTTTACCTATAAATAATAGAATCTGACGATGAGTTAGACTAGTGCTAGATGCCATGATGTTCTCTCCTCCTTAATCTCTCCAAAATGTACCTTACTTTTCACAAATCTGTACTTTTCTTGTTTCAATAAAAATAATCTGTAACTTTATTCACTAACAGAGACATTAATTTAGTTTCCAACAAAAAGCTTTACAACTACTTTTAATTCATTTCTAAATTTCAACCATAATGAATGATCCATAAGAGAGAAAATTCAACATAAATGACTTCATCACATTCAGCAGCTTCATCACATTCAGCAGCTTCATCACATTCAGCAGCTTCAGCTGTAATATTTTCTGCAACTCTGTTTTTCCTCCTGTCGTAGCAGCAGCTTCACTTCAACTTTGATCACCAAATTATATTTCTGATCTTCACCACTGAACCAACCTGAGCTCTGATACCAATTTGATAAACAGAGTAAAGACAAACAAACAAAAAATCAGAAATGCTACAGCTCAAAACATTTTACTAATCTGATCGACGCCAGAATGGCTACAACTTATTTAAATAGATGCATCTACAATAACAGAGAAAGGAAACTTCTATTCAGACATACAGACCAAGATGGAAACGATTAAAACAACGTATGAGTTTGGTTTGGCAAATTCTAAAAGAAACGGCGAAAACTGCGGGAGAAATTAGAAATTTCTTTCCAACATTTTTGTCCATGTTGCATTTGCCCTCTTGGGTTCGGTTCAAGAATTCCCCGGCAAATATATATCATGATTTTTAATTTTAGGTTTTCTTGTCACCATTTACCTGATCAACATGTCTGCTTCTGAGATAAAGTTTGTTATGATTAACTGATTAGGTGTGATAGATTTCATCCTTTCTAATGTTTTTGTGGAATTTTGTTCGGAACGTAAGAGCACAACTAGCACTGCATGAGGTAGGGGAGGATAGCATGCGCTTGAGCATCAATAGCAATAAGCAAATTTTGGAACTCAGCAAGGCACAGAAAGCCATGGCAGAGTTAGAATGGTACAAAAGGCGTTGCACGGATGATGGCGTTGGCTACTACGATTCATTTAAACAACAAAAAGACAGAAAGGACTTTAGGGCCAATATAAACAGAGGTAAGCTTGCTACCTTTTGGGATGAATTCATACAGATGGTGGAAAACAATGAGTTACCGGCGGATTTCCAATGCAGAAGTAAGTGGATATACTCGGCAACCGCATACAGACAACTAGTCGAGCCACTAGACATTGCCTATCATTACAGGCATGATAAGCCCGACGTCTCTGGACATTATGTGTCTGGAGGAAGGCCTCGTCGATACAAAATTATTCAAAAATGGTTTGAAGACAAAATGCAAAGTGAAAAGCCAGAGATGAAACCTCGCACAAGGCCAGCCAGTATGACACAAGATTCTTGCTTTTGGGCGTATTTTGAAGAGCTGAATTACTCACTTGAGAATCGCCCAACAGAATCAATGCCAGCATTGAAGGAGTTTGAAAATCGGGTGAACAGCATGATTGATGCCCGTGAACTCTCTTCGGAGGTTTTCTTGGAAAACAGCAGTTTTATGCTGTGGTGGAAGAATAAGTTACCAGAAGAATATAAGTGGACATCTCCCATCTTTCCTCTTATGGAAGGAGGATGGAAACAATATTCAAATTTGTGTATTTGAAAGCTTATTTGGATTATTCATTAAACTCCCATACCAACTGTATTATATGTTTGTGTGCTGGTGTGGGGTGAATTGCCATATGTTCTATATATCTAGTTATTATAATCTCTTAGTGAGATGAAACATGTTATAATAGTCATGAACTTGCAAGGCAAAGCATTGGGCATATCTTAGCATAAAGAAGACTTATGTAATCAGAGTACAATTTGTGTCTTGTATGTAAATAATACTTTTGTAATCAGAGTATTAGTTGTGTTTTGTATGCCATTCAATAAATGGTGTCAATTTGTTAAAATGACCGCTTATGCTTGATTATGTTCTTTTGGATTTCTTGGTAATCAATTTATAACATCAATGCAAATACTTTTAACAAACTTTTAACATATTGTTAGGCATAGGTAAATGCATAAGTTTCAATAAACTGGAGTTTTTCTTTCGTTCTTTAATTTCTGTCTTATTTGATTTTTAATATATATATATATTTATTTATTTAATTTGCAAATCATATCGTTTCTTCATAGTCTTTGGTCTCTTCCCATTAGAAACTCATGGGAAGCAATTTAGAATGTGATCACCTCTTCAAATTTATGTATTTACTAGTTACCATTTTCCTTTGGATTATTTTCACATACCTTCACCTCATTCATAGACCATCTAAATTTGTAAATCATTTTTGGTCTGAACTCTTACGCTACAATCCATCTATACATTTTAGAGTCAGATTTCTTTCTTCAAAGAATGACAATACAGGTTCATACTTTATAAGTACAGATTGTCTTAAAGTTGTTCTTTTTGATAATGCTTCATATGTTATATTAAATGATAATAGTGTTGAGATGTGTTTTACAATAGCAATTAAGGGATGTGAAGGTTGTAATGACATTTCTTTATAATATTTATTAGTTCTAATTTTTGTTTTTGTTAGGGATTATTATGTTTTGATTATTGAAGAATATTTTCTATTTGTTTATCTTGATAATTATGTTTTTGAAAATATTAAACACTATTATTATGTTGATTTGGTTAGATTTTTTTTTTTGAAATTAGGATAAAATTTCTGATTGAGTTGGTGTTTTTTCCATTAAAAAGGTAATTTCCAATTTACAATATTCAATGAAAAATTGACCAATAGGAAAGAGGTTGGGGTATAAATTAGAGTGTCAAATGTTTGTACTTCATTTCTTGGAAAAGCAACAACAAGAGGTTGTCTTTCCATCAAACAGATGAAGCACCGAAACTAAACCCATATTGTAAGGATTCACTTTTTCAATTTAAACATTTACAAAGCAATTGCCAAGCCTTCCATATAGATAACAAGGGGAATGAAACTTATCAACCATCTAACCAATTGCCATATCGTTTGGTAATGAACTGTGGTTCATCTCCATCAGCCACTCTACCCAAACTCCTCTAACCAACCCACCTCTAGGCTGGATGCAATAGTGCAACCAAAAAGTAATAGGTCATAACATCAGAAAATAGAGAGAATAGAGAAAGCAAAAAGAAAAGAGCAGAAAAGGACAATAAAAAAAAAATGTTTGGAAGGTAGATAGAGGGACCCGGAGCAAACAACAAGAAGACAAAGTGGAGGACAGTAGACTCTTTAAATTTTATTGCAGCAGTTATAAGTGTACAAAAAAAATTGTAATAAAGAGATTAAACAATTTGTAGATTTATGAGACTTAAATATGTTTGATTGGACTGCATGGCATATAATTAAGAATAAATTATGTTTAAATAATAAGCTTCAAAGCTTTGTTATTTTTGTGAGAGCTTTGGTTTTCATGGATCTTGTTATAAAATTGTACTCCCTTGCATTGCAATGCCCTCAAAGATTGGTGGTGTCTGTTCAAAATTCAATTTGGTTGTTTTCCTTCAAAAAAAATCTAAGTTTGCTTCCTTCTTTGTCCTTAACTCCAAGGCTAAATCAGAAATGAAAATACAATTTCAAAGAAAAGATTTGGAGAAGATTTGAGTGTGCAGATTTGGAGGTCAAAATATGAAGCTAATGCTCAAATCTTGGCTTGGAAAGTTTTGCACTTTAAATTACCTATTGGTGATAGGTTAAGATGCATGATAGTACGACCGGTTAAATGTCCTTTCTGTCAGTATAATGAAAGTCTGAAACACATCTTTTGGGACCGTGTGTGAACTAAAAGGAAATGGAATGTTATCTATACATTTTTTCCTGCTATTTTTAAGCATAAATTAAGTTGGAAAGAAGCCTTATTGGGATTTAGCATGCAAAATAATGTTATTGCTGATTCTATGACATTATTTACTAAATAGATGGAAAAGTAGATGCTTGACAATTTTTGCTAAACATAATGCATGTCAGGAAGTGAAAATGTTAAAGTTTTACTCTAATGTTATCTTCCAAATTATTGTGTTGTGTTTTCAATTGCAGGGGGTGCCCAAAGAAAAGTTGAAATTCAACAACCACTTGGATAAGATTAAGTATCAAATGTTTCAACTCCATGAAAAAGACTCCTTATGTTCTATACAGTTACAATGTATGTTAAAATTCAAAGTTTTGTATTGCAGGGAGTTCCCAATGAATACGTGACAACCATCATTCTCTTGGATAAGATTAAATGGCAAATTCTATAGTTGCATGCAGATGATGCAATTTGTTCTAAACATATACAAAAGTTGTTAAAATTTAGAGTATGAAGTGGTTAATTTTGCAGCTGTTCATTGTTGTTATTTGAAGACAAGTTTGTTTTGTTTAGTTTGTTATCTTAGTCTATTCTGGATTGTTGGTTATGACTATAATTTCTCATTTTTGATACCCTTTGATTGCCTCTTTTATATAACATTATTGCTTGTTTCAATTAAAAAAAAGAAAGTGTATCTCATTATAGATTGTACCCAATTTGACTTTTGAATACTGTTTTTAATCTATTGAATTCTTACAATTGAACATGTATAACTCTTGAAAGAATATGACAAGGCCACATATAAAAGCAAATGTATTGAAGACTCCATGCTATGCGACCCTTCAACTACTATTTATAAGTTTTATATAATGTATCTCAGCTACTCTAAGTGTTCTCCACAAGTTTTTCCCTATCCAACCTCCATATCTCAAATCTATACAATTGATAGTTATTTACTAATATTTTCTATGTAATTAAATTTAACATATATTTGTCTAGTTTAATTCTATTCTTGTTGCCTTAATACTTTGTTTTATTTTACATGTTAAATAGATTTCCTTATTAAAATATATAAATTATATTTGTTAATCCATTGGTGCCCTTATTTGTTTGCTTTCGACTTTTATCTATTTAACATAAAGGGGTAATTTTTTTATAAAATCAAGAAGTACAAAGCAAGGGCATCACATAGCCCTATCAAGCTCCATCAAATGATCCAACTATTGAGACAAATCCGGGGGTAACTGACCCCTGTCCACCAAATTCCAATCATGAATATGATTAGAAGCCCATTTGGCCAAGCAATCAGCAACAACATTCCATTCTCTAGGAATATGAGTGAAAGTAACAAACTCCAAAGAAGCACAAAAGTTAAGAATCTGACCAACAATCAAGGCCAAATGCCAGCTAACATCCTCTAAATGTTGCCTATTCAACAAGTTCATCACAACCTGGGAGTCATATTCACATATGATCCTTTGCCACCCCAATTGAATTCCATGTTCCAAAGTCCATAAAATGGCCTGAGCCTCCATAAGGTTATTAGTATGAAGACCCTTATAAATAGAGAAGATAAACTGAACATCTCCAAAGTTGTCTTGACCAACACCACCAATACCAGCATGACCCGGGTTTCCCTGAGAAGAGCTGTCCATGTTGATTTCAAGATGCCCTGAGGAGGAGGAGACCATCTCCCCTCCCTATTCACCTTCAGGGTAGGATGTTGACATCTGTTATGCATGAGTTGTTTTTGCAGAGGAGGAAGATGGAGATGATTACAACAATCAACATCACAAGGAGCCACTGATACAATTAGATCACACTTCGCCGCAACAGTCTCTCCCACATAATGCAAAATTTTCCACCACAATTGGGGGGCCACCACCACCACATCCCCAAAAATCCTTCAATTCCTCTCCAACCAAGGGTTCCAGATAATAAAGGATGGACCAAGAGCCCAAGCAACTTGAAGAAAGGGAGTAGAAACATGGGCCCTGCCCCACTGATCCATGAATTTAGCCAACAAAGAAACATGCCAACATGGCATATTCCACACCCTCCACCAAAAATGCCAAATCTCCCTAGCATAGGAGCATTGGAAGAAGAGATGAGAGACATTCTCCTCACATTTATGACATAGAACACACATTGAAGGGCCTTGGAAACCCCACTTACATAAATTATCCCAAGTGACATCGATTTTGAGTGACCAACCACATGAAAAAATTGCACTTGGGCCATGACAACTTGTGCCAAACTTGCTTCCACCAAGAGACCTCAATGTCCCCAAACAACTGCCTACCAAGCTGCTTATAACAAGCAGCCACAAAGTGCTTTCTAGAAAAATCATTTCCATCCCAAGCTAGAACATTAGGTCCCCTCAATTACACGCTCGGGAAGCCAAACGCTGAGCCAACTCACTCCTATCCTCCACAAACCCCCTAGGAGGCCACTTAGAAGGATGCTTCCACCAAAAGCTAACAACCGAACCACAATGCTGAGCAACCTTATAATGCTCAACAATATCCCATCCAGCCTCAATAAAAACATCAGAAAGGGACTGAAGGTGAGGAAAAGTGGAAAGAATAGGTGGGTGACCATCCCAAGAGTCTGACCAAAAAAGAGCTCGTGACCCCAAATGACATCTAAAAAGGAGCCCGCTTAATCAAATTAGCCCCCGCTTTCAAAGTCTGCCAAATCATAGAACCACTCCCCTCAAGAAGATAATGAGGAACCTCAAAAGAAGCAACACCCCTAAGATGTTTATGATTTAGAATACATGCCCATAACTAGTCTTGATTGGTACACCAACACCAAGAAAGCTTAGCAGTAAGAACTTGCCCGTTCAAAATAGCAGAACGTAAACCAAGACCACCCTCCTACTTCGGTCTACACACTAATTCCCACTTAACAAGGCTCCACTTATTAGAGAGCAAGTTACCACTCCAAAGAAATTGGCTTGAAAGAGCATCATATTTCCTAAGGATATACATAGGAGCCGCTTGAACAAAGAATCTGTAAATGGGCAGGGCCTGGATAACAGACTTAAGAAGAGTCACTCTAGTAGCTGTAGAAAACCACTGATGAGTCCAATGAGTTACCTTCTGCGTAAGCTTAACAAGTAACATCTGTCAGGAAGACCTAGGCTGGCGACCAACAACAAGAGGAATACCCAAATAGACAAAGGGGAGAGACCCAATTTGAAACCGCAAAATATCTGCAATCTGTCGCTGAATAGCCTAAGGAGTATTAAAAAAGAAAATAGAAGACTTTTGCTCATTGACCTTCTGTCTCGAAGTAGCAAGGTAGATATCCAAAGCTTTCCTGAAGGAATTAGCTTCCCGAATGCGAGCCATCCCCATAAGAGAGGTATCATCCACAAACTGAAGATGAAAAAACATTGGCAAACCCTAACCCCACTGCCAACCATGAATCAAGCCTTGAGAAACCTTAAATTTAAGAAACCGACCTAGCCCCTCTGCCATTATAATAAATAGATAATGGGAGAAAGGATCCCCCTAACAAAGGCCCATGGTAGCACCAAACAACTCTAAAGGTTCACCATTCACAATAACTAAAAATGAGGAAGAAGTCACACAACTCAGTCCAACTCACCGAATCAGAAGAAAAACCAAAGGCTAACAAAATCTTCTGTAAAAAACTCCATTTAACTCTGTCATAAGCTTTGGCCATATCCAACTTGATAAACATAGACCTATCCTTAGAGGTCGCCATAGAATGAATGGCCTTAGAGGCTACCACCAGCCCATCAAGAATTTGACGACCTGTCACAAAACCACCTTGCTCCTCAGAAATGTCAACAAAAAGACAAGGTTTAAGCGTCTCAACAATCAATTTTGTAATAATCTTATAAACCACATTACAGAGCGCAATGGGTCTAAAGAATTCAAACCTATCCATTCCTTCCTTTATAGGGATGAGAACCAAAAATGTAGCATTCAGGGCCTGAAGCATCTGCTTACTATAAAGAGACTCTTGGACAACCTCTAAAAAATCTAGCTTGACAATATCCCAGAACTCTTGGAAAAATTCAATTGGGAAACCATCAAGGCCAGGAGCTTTCCCCTTATTCATCCCAAACACCACTTCCTCCACTTCAGATAGAGCAATCAAACGAGTAAGAGAAACATTCAAGTCATTAGAGATCAAAGAGGGAATACAAGCAAGGACCATATTCTCTTTAGCCTCAGTAGAAAGTGAATCCTCCGTAAACAGACCAAAGTAAAACTGACGAGCCTCTTTAGACAAAGCCGGTTGCGAAGAAATCGAAAGACCCTCAAAATTAACCAGAGAAAAGATATAACACTTATTTCGACGAGCTTGCACATAATGATGGAAGAAAGCAGTATTCTTGTCATCCTCTTGAAGCTAGTCAATCCTAGCTTTTTGTTTCTAGAAAATATCCTCACAAAGCTCCCACTCCACCAATTTCAGAGCCTAAGACTCAGCATGACCAAGAGCCTTCGAAAATCCCAAATCCCAAATTTGGTGAGTGATAATAGCAAGACGATCTTGTGCTTCCCTTTTCTTGGCCTAAAGATTCCCAAAAGACGACCTGTTCCATCGCTTGAGATGATATTTGACATGTTGCAACTTCTTAACCAAAACATACATAGTAGTACCAAATGCAGGGGTACCATCTCACCACCATTGAGCAACAAGATCATGCAAAGACGAATTTTGAAGCCACATAAGTTGAAATTTGAAAGGAGGATTCTTTGGGCTAGTAAAAGAAGAAGCCGCAAACTTAATTGGCCAATGATCAGAGTCGTACCGGTCCAAAATCTCAAAGCAAATGACAATGTTGCCACTCACCCAAAAATTGGAAACAAGAAATCTATCAAGCCACTCAAATATCGCTTTTGGCCCACTCCATCTATTATTCCAAGTGAACATGCCATTAGAGGGCTTAACATCAATAAGGGCAAGAGAATCCACATTTGACCGAAAAAGCTTTGAAGCAAGACCAAGCCTAGGAAACCCCCCTCTTTTCTCCTCCAAACACAACACAACATTGAAATCACCGCCTAGGGTCCAAGGTAGATAAGGTACACAAGACCTAACATACCTGATATGGCCCACAGGTGCATTTTACCATAGATGTCAATCAGAGCATAAACATTATTGACCAAGATAGTCTCACCAAATTCCAAAACCAAAGCCACCATAGAAATAGAGGAATGGCTAGAAATCCACCAACACAGAACAATCTTACGTGGATCCCAAAAAAGAGCCAGACCTCCATAGTTTCCCCTAGAACCAATACACTGACACTGACTAGAAAGCCAAATACAAGAAGCATACTGAAGCATTAGGTCCACTCGAAGCTTAGTTTCCTGAACACAAAATATATTAGGAGAATGAACCACAACCAAATCTTGAATAGCCTTTTGACGGGAGGTGCTATTCAACCCCCTTGCATTCCATGAAAGAAAAATCATGAGGAAGGATGAGAGAAGTGGGCATCAATGGTTTTAAAGACCTAGATTCCACCAACAAATCCTCAGTATATTTAATCTTCTCCACATCCTTCTTACGACCAACTTTAGAGGAATTTTCAAAATGAGCCTTCTTAAGAGGACATTGCAGCACTCCTTAATTAGGAAGTGATCCCCAACCTTTACCTTAAGACAACACCTCCTTAGTTAAATCCGTTAATACAATATCATCTTGCAAACCCGTAGAGGCACCAGGAGGTCCAGAATTCTCCTACTCCAAAACTGGAGAGTTATCCTTAACAACAATTGCTTGCTCTAGCCCTATATCAACACTTGTCTGCTCCAGCCCTGTATCCATACTAGTGACCCCAGAGGAAATCTCAACAAGAATTCCCTCCTCCAAGACCTGAGTATCCAAAAGCTTAAAACGATTGAATCCTTGATCATTCTATCTATCCTTATAGGCCCTTTTCCTCCCTTTAACCTTCTACTTAACAAGAATAAAGCCATCCTTATCAGGCCTGCCCTTAGCCACATATGCCTTTCCTTTATCCCCCTTCTCCACCGAAGCCCCTGATGAAGGGGAAGAAGAAACCTTAGCCGCATGAGGTGCCCAAGTACATTGGCGCTGAAGGTGTCCATACTCATGATAAAAACAACATCGAAAAGGAAGGGACTCATAATCTAAATGTTGAACCCACGAGGCAGAGCCAAGACACATTTCTAAAGAATTCAACAAAGGGTTAGTTAAGTCAATTTCAACAGAAATACGAGCATAAGAGAATACATTTTTATCAAGGGTATTCTGAGCAATGGTAGCCGACTTCCCCAACAAAGCAACAATCCTTTGCAAAATATCCTCTCTCCAAAACTCCAATGACAACCATGGCAGACAGATCCAAACTGGAACCTGTGAAGGCAGATCCTCTACCGCATTAAAACCTCCATGCCAAGGCTTCACAAACAAGCCAACATGATTGTAAAAATAAGACCCTCCCTCAAAAACTTGATTCCTATCCATAATGCAAATCCACCATGAAATAGCCATTCACAACCACCAAAATTTCAAAATCCCCATCAACCTACCAGGATCGCCGAATCTAGGACTCCAAAGCCAAGAGAGAAACTCAAATACCTAGAAACTTACAAATCAGAACATGTTGGCTCCAATAAGAAATATTCTCTTGCATCGATTTAGGAGAAATAACTAGAACGAGACAATCATGAGTCCGTGACAAACATCCATTCACTTTTTTAAGCTTATAGCTCTCACCCACAAAGGAAGACATCGTCCCCTGTGCATGCATGTCCACAAAAAAAGCCTAGAGATGGCTTCCCACCAACAGGAACCGGGCTTTGAGAAGCTCCTGCCATTCTACCGCACCCAACACCCAAAAAAAATTAAACCCAGCTCCAAACCTCCCACATTGCTCCAACACCAATACCACCCAATGCAAACCTCCTTCTCACACTTCCCCAACACCTCAAACCCCTGATGCCCCCACTCACTGCCCAAGCAATCGCCAACAGAGAAAAGGAAGGTTTCGTAACAAGCAAAAAAAAGCCAAGGGGTCTGAAGAGATACACAGTGCACCAAAAAAACGCTGTCAAAGAAGACAACAAACAAGGACGCCCTGCCTAGCCGATGAATCCCCGCACCACAGAAAACACCCACCTTAGCCAAGAAGATTGCACTCCACCAATAGAGAAAGAAAGAGTCGAGCTAGGTCAATGGACCCTAGCTCACTCAGGACATCAAGCATCGCCAATCCATCCTATCGTCTTTTATCCCCTCAACTTTTATCTATTGGAAAAGCTGAGCCTAGTGCAAATAAATGAATGATTTAGTGTTTTGCCAGTTTTTGAGTTGGTTTTTCTTCCTGGTATTTTCCAACTTTGCTGCATTATAAACGTTGTTATAATTTGGTTTTTTAAAAATCCAAGCCCTGACTTTCAGAACACATTAGTGTTGCGCATAACCAATGGCTATGGGATGAGTGGCAAGTTTGCTTCCCCAAATGAGCCTATTGGTGACCACTCTTTTGGTTTGCTAATTATATCTAACCCATGCCAACAACCTCAAATGTTGGTCTATTATTTTATTTTATAGTTTGGATTTGTGGTGCCTTCAATTTTAATTTGTTTTACATAGCATTAGCACAATGACTCAGCATGTAATCTAGAATTTTTATTGTGGTTGAGATATGTTCTAGTTAAAATTGGGGAGGTTGTTATTGGGATAGGCATGTCATTATCGAAATTAAGTATTAAATATTATTTTTCTTTTTTATTATGATGTTGGGAAAAGGTGTTTCAATCTTACATTCTGAAGATTCAATTTGAATATGTTTTTATGTACTATTTTTTGTGTGAAAGAGTTGGTATCTCATTTAGAGGTGACATGGAATTCATTTTTAATGGATTCTATCCTCGCATGAGAAGGTAGGCATCTTAGTGTGAGGTGGCATAGTTTGGTCAAGTGTTGATATCTTGTGGTTTGTATAAGCTCATCATGATGAGAGTTACATATGACAAATTATTATGATGTGTAAGATCATGTAAGTAGGAGGCTATATTGAAATCTTGATTAACATTATGGTATTGCTTGAACACTTGTCATGGAGCATCTCTGAATGGTTGAATGAGAAAAAAATGGGACACCTAAGTTTGGGTGGTTAAACATTATAATTTATGAAAATAAAAAGTGGCTGGAATATTGCTAAAAATAGTTGGGAGGATCTTTTACTAAGAGGGTGTTGGAATCTGGTGTCTCGATTTAGTTGTCATACCTCATATGGTATTGCTAATGGTTTTCCAAAACCATTCATAGCTACTAGTTTGTACCTCATCTATTTATTAGTGCTTGGAGTTGTTTGTATGAGTTAATTTGCAAGTATCGTTATACTATTGAAATCACTCCAAAATTGTATGTTGGTGAAATTCCCATGAAGGCTTGTCCTAGAAGTGTATTGCAATTGTTATTGATATTGAATAATACATTTGACTAGTTTGAAGTGTGTGTTTTCTCTCTCGAAAGGGTTTTCCCTATGCACACCCATGTTATGGTATATTTGTTTTGTGTTTGTATGTGTATCTATTTTTTGTAACTATTAAATATTAACATTTGTAGAATAATCTCCTTAGTAGATTAGTGTAGGAAGCATTTTCACATACCTTGCTTTATTTCATGTGAGTCCACGTGGAAAAGGGCATCCTGCTTATGACTTGGCTATCATGCCATGTGCAAGCCTTATTATGACATGAATAATGGTGTGTAAGAGAACATCTTGTTATGAAGGATGCATAAAAATATTTATGACAAATGTAGTGTAAGATATTTTAAGATGTGTAAGAACATGATTGTAGGTGAGTGAAAATGATTGTAGGTGAGTTATATTGTTGATTATGAATCTTAACAAACTTTATGACACATCATATAACATCTTTTAAAGGAGATTATGAAATTTTTTTGGAGTGTTCAATTACATGAATGGATTATTATCGAACATTATGACAACAAAAGAATATCTACTATTATTAGCATGTTGACTTATCATGGAGGGGGTATTGGAACTTTGGATCTAGATTTGCATGTTATATTTGAGTCATGGTATTGGCCCATGGTTTATGGTTTCACTTATGATTTGTTGTATTGGATCTTTATATTGGGTGCTCAAAATGGATCCAAGTATGAGTGGTGCAAACATTGAAATCAAATATACACTAGTTACCATAATATCATCTCATGTTAACAATTAATGCCCTTAAACCACCTTCTACTCCATTGAAATAATTAATTTGATCTTAAGTCCATCATTTTATCACAATTAAATTCATTAATTAATACAAATTATTTACAATTAAAATAATCTAAACCCTAAATTACGCGTCGTGAGTTAACTATCCAATCAAAATAGTTAACTAAATAATCAATTTAGTTAACTCAGTAATCAAATCCATTGACAAGCCAATCAATTTGGATAATTTATTATAACAAATTAATTAATAAATAAAAAATATCAACTCACCTGTCAAATGAGTTGGCTACCTAGTCATCTCCATTCATTTTGCAAATTGATTGCCACCTTTCTCATCAATCCACCATTTATGGATTGAACTCATGATTTAGGATTAAATCTCCACCATTCAATTTCCCCTTAAATATTCTATAAATTTGAACCTAATTCTCTATTTTCATCATCTTAAATTGAGCAAGTAAATGTTGTAACACTGAGCAACATACATCTTAAATAATTCAAGCACATCCACTCCATCCACAATGATGGTTAACATTGGTTTAGCATTTGTAATTTTATTCATTTTCTTTCAATACAAATTGTTGTTGAGCTTAATTAAAAGATGAAAATTGTGATTTCATTTGGAGTTTGATTTTGATTTTTTGATTTCCCTTTTTAACTTTTGTTTACATTTCTAACATGTCTGATAGGACTTTGTATAAAACTAATTTTTAGAACTAAAAGAGGGGTAAAAATTTATTCAATAATAATAAAAAAGCAATACAAAGCAAGGGCATTACACATCCCTATCAATCTCACTAATTGGTCCAACTTTTGTGAGACCAACTTTTGTGACAAATCCTGGGGCAATTGATCCCTTTCCACAATATTCCAATCTTGCACATGATTAGAAGCCCATTTAGCCAAACAATCTACAACCCCATTCTGTTCATGTAGAATATGACATAAAGAAACAAAATCCAAGGAAGCACACAAATTAAGAATTTGTTTTATAATAACAGCCAAATGCCAACTAACATCCTCTAATTGCTGCCCCTTCAACAAAGTCACTATCACCTGAAAGTCCGATTCACAAATGATCCATCTCCACCCAAGAGCACAACCACGCTTTACAACACATAAAATGACAAGAGCCTCCATCACATTGTTAGTATACCAACCCTTATAAATAGATAAGATAAACTCAATAGTCCCAAAATTAGTCCGCCCAATACCTCCAATACCAGCATGACTAGGGTTTCCACGAGAAGAACTATTTGTGTTGATTTTCAACACACCCTGAG
Organism: Sequoia sempervirens; assembly: GCA_007258455.2. Lineage (NCBI taxonomy): Eukaryota > Viridiplantae > Streptophyta > Pinopsida > Cupressales > Cupressaceae > Sequoia > Sequoia sempervirens. Next base: position 144,772,942 of record VDFB02271358.1, on the reverse strand, counting down.
GAGGAGGACAAGATATCAAGATTAAATTTCTAATTTTTAGTTTTCAAGATTAAATTTCTAATTTTTTTAGCAAGTTTTGAGTGGGAGCTTCAGGTTTTATGCTTTCTAAATTTTATATGTTGTAGGCCATACCTAATAGGTGCATTGGCTCTAGGAAAATTCACCGCCATGACAAATTCACCTCAAGGAAAATTCACCACCAACAATTCACTGCCGTGGAAAATTCATCTAAATTTTATATGTTGTAGGCCATACCTAATAGGTGCATTGGCTCTAGGATTATTCACTACCATGACAAATTCACCTCAAGGAAAATTCACCACCAACAATTTATCGCATTAACATTTTACAATTAATTTTCTATGGTGGTGAATAGCTGATGGTGAATTTTCCTTAAGGTGAATTTTTCATGGCAGTGAATTTTCCTGTGATGAATTGTTGCATGTGAATTTGCTGACAGTAAATTATTAGTAGTAACATTTATAAATTCATATCAATCTTACAAGTGCAAATCCCTGCAAGCTCTATGCCCTCCCAACAATTTAAATGAAGAGCAAAACTCTCTAGCATAACCTTTTTTCATCAATGACAACGGGGAAGGATTAAAAGATGTTGGAAGATGAGGATTTTTTCTTTTGGTCAGTTTATTTATCCATTGGTAGCTCCATGGAAAGGTGCAAATGATTTTATTTAGAATCATCAAATCCAAATAAATATTGGTATGACAAAAATATAGTTAGATGTTTACACGGCTAAGACAGTTTCGCATGGTGGTAGATCTAAATCGACCAATATCCACGTTAACTCATTTCCTTGAACATGCATAACTCACCCTGCACTTTTTAGTCCATCACTTATGGTCAAATGGAATTCCTTTCTTGTTACTCAAAATCTTGAACTTGAAGATATCTGCAACTCGGCAACCATTGACTCACAATTATCATCCTCCCTCCACAATCGCAATCTTCACCGCTTTGCAAATTTGTTCTCTATGGAGGAACTCACGTTTCGTTCTTTCCACTTCCATCCCCATTTGCAATTGTAGAAAAATGGGGCAAGCCTTGAGAAGTAGTAGTTTATTTGAGAAGTAGTAGTTTATTTAAACCATGTGAATGAGCAAGAAGTGCAGATATACAATGTTGGGTTGATATAACTACATTAATTTGGTGTGAGCTCACAAATTGATAGCACAAGAGGTTGTTGACAGGTGAACACATTCTTGGACCAGGAAAAGGGTATTCGACTGGTAATACTGAAGGGCTAAGAAGAGTGAATTTTTATTCAAAAATTAACATTGTTTGTTTTGATTTTAAGAAGAGATAGGAGGATAGCCTTGGATATTTTATTTTTCATTGTAGCTGAGCTAAGTTTATTGGATTTTGTGTGGGTCATTTTTTAAAGTATTCCTACAGGATGTAATTTGAAGACTTTTTTTATGAGATTTTTAATGAATTTCATGCAGGTTTGATAGATGAAGGTAAATTTTAAATCAATCTCACATTTTATTTTGGATAATTTAAAACGAATCCTTCACACTTTACTTTAATGTTCAGTAATTGAATTTAGTTTTTGTATTTTTTGTTATTTAGATTAGAGTATGTTTGAGTAATTGGTTGCATATGTTCTTTCCTCATATCACAAGGTGATCTTGGAAATAAGAATAACTTGAGCTATTAGTTTGTGCAGCAAGGATAGGCTATGTATGCTCTTCTCTTGGATTGTAAGATGATTTTGAGGATAGAAAATATCTTAGACTCATTTTGATTGTGACTTGGACCTCATCATTGATCAATTGTATTTCATTCCTTCTAGGTCTGTTAGTATCCAGATTTAATCACTAGATCTAGTGGAAGCCCATGTACTAGTGGGTTTTACAAATTTAGGGAGGAGTTGTCATTACTAGCTAAGTGGAGATATATTTTAAGCACAATGTGAAATGATGTGTGATTTTGTTCCACTAATGCCTAAGCCTTAGAAAACACTCGTGCAACATGTAGTTGGGCATTGTATACCCTTGGGTAGATAGAGGACTCACTTGAAATGATTGTTTATCCTAGTTAGGAATCCTTTTGGTCACCATTCCTTGTAGTGCACTTATTTGTGGATTTTGTCGGAAGTTACTCACAACATACCCCAATTGTGTCAAGACTAGGTCATGAGACAACTAGTGCCAAAGTGTTAATCAATCGACCAGATGTTAGGTTGATAGGCAATCCATTGACCCTAGGCCCAATAAAATAGGTTGAGGCTACCAAATTTTGGACACATGGCATATCTATGAGCCTAGAAGGAGTGATACACCTACTTGTCTAGCTTGGGCTTGTCCATGTGCATCATGTGTCTTTTAATGTTTAGATCAACCATCCTTAGTTCGAATGAATCCAAAGGGGAAGCTTATCCATCTTGAGCCTTAGGATTTTTTTTATTTTCTTTGTACGAGTCACAACTTGGTCAATAATCATAACTTTCATCCAAATTCAAAAACCATAGTCACAAACTTGGTACAAAACCAAATAAATAACCTTGAATCAAATTTGGTCCACAACTCTAATAACCTTAATAGTTATTTTGAGCCAATAAAGTTAGGGTTTAATTATTTTTAATCTAATCTAATTAAACCTAGATTTTTTCCTTACTAAAACTATAAATATTAACCTTGTCCATTCACTCTAGCTTTAATATATTTGTATGAGCTAACAAATCTGATTTTTCTTATAGGTTTATAAAATATTGATAACCTAGGCTGTATAAATTAAAAAGAAATCATTTGCAAAACCTTATGGTTAATAATAAGAGTTTGCAAGTATATTCACGAACATGGAAATGATAATAGAACACAATTGCAATAATAACGGTTACTATGAATAAAATAGAAATGAATAACTAAAATGCACTATGAAATATTACAATAGACTACCAGTTGTCTTAGTTTGATGTAGGTTAGATCAGTGACCATTGAACTATGTTGCAATCTCTGGGTGACTTCATTATACCAAGCTTCTAAGGGCTTTTATCCTTGACTAGTGAAACCAAATAGTTTTTTTCCTCTAGTCCTCTACCAATCTAAAGGTTTTCATCCTCAAATATGACAACTCTAAAGAACATGTTCTCTAAGGATTTTTTGGTAACTTTTTGGTAAAGAATAATTGTTTGTGATCTCCATAATGAAATATTGGTAATATATATCTTTTAGTGCATTTTAATGAAATGGAGAAGAGATCCATGACTAATATGAGATCCAACCAAAACAATGGCTAAAATCTATGCCAAGACCAAGGGTATCCATGGTTGCAACCACCACATTAATGATGCCTAAGGAGTAGGTGGCTAGTTGAGGTGCACCAACAAATGGTTCCCTTTTTCTTGCTCAATATTTGAATTTTATTTCTTCATCCTTTGCTTGAATTTGTATGTTAATTTGTGCCCTTGAGATTTGATAATTTATTTTGGATGGGAAAATCCCTTTTTTGTAGTGGTTGCGTCATCAAATTGGCCACTAATGGTGCTCCTAGTTATGTAGGGATAGGTAGGAATGAACAATACAAAAAGGTAGAACTATTAGAGTTTAGGCGTTGGGGATACTGCCTGATGCATGCCACAAGTTTGGAGTTAGGGAGTTAGGGGAAGGTATGCCAATAGGGAAAAGCTAGAAAATTTGATAAGAGAAAAAGAAAGAGTAGGGTTCAAAAGAGATACATGTAAGTGAGATGAAGTCTAGTGACCCAATAAGAATAAGAGAAAGCAAAGGTTAAAGGAAAGACATGATAGAATGGAGAAGTCTGAAATTCTAATGAAGACCAAGAAAAAAGGTCTGAATTAAGCAAAAGCATGCCAGGACAAGGAACCTTGAAAGTTTGAAAGTCTACCAACCTACAACACTTACATAAATGACTAGAAAATATCCCACACTTAGAAGTTTTGAGACCTTTGTAGCTTCTAAGACATAGGTAGACACATGAGGGATGGTGAAGAATCATACTTAGGCCTTGGACTACCTTGTTGAAGATTGGAACTAGCCTTTTGTTCCACAAATTTTTTTATTGAAAAGAGCATATTAAAAGTCCACCCTTCCCAAAATTGCTTGTACTCAAGCAATTCAACTTCAAAATTCTCTAGGTCACCTGAGCCATCATTAGTAGTAGCCTCTATAGGTAGGTTCCTCCAATGAACTGCATATTCTATGACTGATCTCCTTTTTTATCTTCCCATCCTTTTGATGATGGTGGAACTTTATATGCACATGAGCAAAACTCTTCTATTTCTCACATGAAGTAATTTCTATAAAAATTAGTTGAACATTTTGCTGCCCCTATCATAATTTTTTTTTTAGGCGACTCATGTAGCTTAATCACCTCACCAAGAAGAAACTTCATCATCCTGGGGAGACTTGAGATGAATACCATGAACATGCTTTTCCATTTTTGATGGGGAGTACATAATGGCTACAACAATATTACTAGAAAGTTATGCTCTTTTCTAATTTATTAGTAGGTAGTGTTCCCCTTGATGTGTTCAATATCTGCCTCCCCAAAGATCCTCCATGATGATCTCTTTCTTCTGTAACTAAAAATATTTTAGGACCTAGAGTGTCCCACCACGAGTGTTGTATTCAAGGCCTTCAAAATATTTCATTTCATCTTGGTTTCAAGGTCTAGGAAAATTAGGTTCTTATACAAAAAGAGGGCATTTTCTAGCACATATTTTTTATTGTTCATATTTTCATCAGAAGTGTTAGCAACAAATATTTTCTTGGTGTAATCTACCATGATATAAATATTACAACCACCATTGTTGATAGAAATAGAATAGAATGAGAGTATTCTAAAAAATATCACAACCTACATCAAGTCCTCTATTTATACAAAATTGTAATCATGAATTTACTTTACCCATATTTGTTGCTTGTCATTTAGTCTAGGTTGATGCAAGAAGAATTTAAATTTCTTACAATCCCTCCCAATCACACATCTACCATACTACACATGGTATCTAAATTTTTCCAAAATCTACTTGAGAGCCATAATCTCTCAATCATAAATGGAAAACCCATTTTTTGAATCTCTGGACTTCATGATCTCAACTTTAATGGAATCCCATCTTTTCATCAACATGGCTTTAGGGTAAAAGTACAAAGTCGTGCCACACTTTATAAAACAAATTGTAAGAAATTATGGAAAGCAACAACAGGATGAAGAGACTAAACATAACACAAAAGAGAGAGACAATATGAGAGAATATGATTATTGTATTCTCAATATGCATGAAGATTCTCATGAAGATAGACCATTATAAGCATGTAAAAGGCTTGCTTATAAAGGCAAACTAGGACACAATGAAGGGACATGAATGAGACAAGTGTTGCAATCATGTGTGTGGTAGGTAGAAAGAAATAATAGATAATTCCATGAAAGGTGGATCACCCACCAAAGGTGAAATTATCATGCCACGAAAGGTGGAGATAAAAAGGTGATAACTAGATCACACCACAAAGAGTGGAATTTCTCCTACACACACTTTCCTAGGTGTCCAACTCATATCTCTCAATGTATGCACAAACCTAGATGCAAGATGCAAATAAATAGGTATCACAAGTGTAACCTATAATGATATGCATTTCCTAAGTAAGCTTTAGTAAAGTGTAATAAGTAAAATACTTATTTACACCAACACCCCTCCCCCTTAAGTGAAACTTGGGGAATGAAGACTCAAGCTAACCATGCAAGATAAGATGCAAGATGGGTCCCAACAATTGAGCCATGTTAGGTACCCATGTACAAATGCAATGCAATCTCTCACAAGTAGAGTAAAGATAGAAAAACCCATTGGGAAAAAAATACCCCCCAAAAGAGAGATGAGATACAAAAGATTATGAACACAACATAAGAAGGAAAAAACCCCATGTGAGGAAAAATTCCCCCCCATACAATAGAAGAAGAGAGACAAAGTAGCCCTCCCTCAATGTACAATGTGCAACCATGGAAGATGCTCGAGAAGGAATGAAGAAGTTGCTCCAAAATCATCGAAGAATGTTCCTCCCCTTAGGAAGAAATAATAACAAAGGTGCATGAATGAAGTCTCCCCAATCCACAAGTGAAGAAGGAAGAACCCTCAAAATGCAAGTCTTTGAAATCTAGTCAAATTTCCCTGTGTTGATGTTGAAAGATGCCTTTCCCAAACCATGTGAAGCTGCAATGGAAAGTCCAAAAGTCGTAGTGTAGTCGCTTCCTGGAACCTGTGAGAACCCCTTTGCAACAACACTCTCATCAACTGAAAAAGAAAACTCAGGATCTAGCAAGGATGAAGGTAGAACATACTCCAAAGACAATGTCTCCTCAAGAGAGAAAGTGGCCTCCTCCAACTGTTGTACAAATGCATCCACAATCACATCAACCTCGAAAGATTGATCATGTAGAGGAGGGTTAGAGTGTTCCCTTGCAACAACTAATGAAGAATCACCTTCACCAAAGAGAAGATATAAGTAATCAAATGTGTCTCCCAAATATGCAATGTAGGACTCCACAAACAAACTACCAATGTCTATCAAGTAGTCATCCCATGAAACTGCTACTAGAAGACAAGGTATATACTATTGCACTGAATCACAAGGAGTTGAAGCTGTCATAACACAAGTATCATTAGGAACATTAGTCAATAGAGGAGATGGAATATCAACAATAGGCTCAAGAACCTCAGGAGTAGTGAGCACTCCAAGATTCAAGTAATCATACTTAGTCTCCTCAAGTGTTTCCTTACTAGGGTGAACTAAATCATCAATAGGAGAAAAATATGGGGTGTAGAACCGAGAATAATTATCAACCTCCCCAACTGCAACAAGAGCCCTGCTATGCAAATCCCGAACAATGACAAAATCTAGTGTGAAATCTACACTCTTTCTTGTACCACTATGTGTAATCTGATAAATGGAAAGGGTGTTCCTTGACAAAGTAGGCACACATAGAACATCATTAAATTCTCCACCTTCAATGTCAATAGACCCCTTCCCACAAATTGCCAAAGAAGTGTTGTTGGCCATCAAAATGGGTGGTGATGAACAAGAATCAAATGAAGAGAACATATCCTTGGACAAAGTCATATGATGTGAAGCTCCTGAATCAAGGATCCACCTATCTGAATTGGAATCTGCAAAAGCAAGAAATGCTTGCCCCTTATGTTTCTCATGTTGAGATGATGTAGAAGAAGGAGAAGAGCTTGATGTTGTTGCCATGAGAGTTGTGCCTTTTCCCTTAGAAGAATAAGTGGAAGGATATGAGTCCTTCTCCTGATATGCATTTGGCAAGTTGATGTTGTTCTTCTTAAGGATATTTTTCAACTCATCAATTTGCTTAGCATGACAACAATGCTCCTCATGAACAAAATTTTTGCAATATGCACATGTTGGTTGCTCCCTCTTACTTGAATAATTTGTTGGTATGTGGCGACTGATCATGCTATACTATATAGCCCATGGTATATTGTACACCCTGGCCCCCCGTCCTCGCCAGGGTCCGGGGTCGGGTCGGGCCCCAGGCGGGGGTTCGGAGGCGCAGCCCCCGAGAAAATTTTTTTTTGCTGTTTTTTTCGCGTCATCAGCGAAAAAGGAAAAATCTCCAAAAAAGAAAGAAAAATGACTTTGTAAAACCCTAATTCTGGAAGCTTCTAAAAGCTTGTTAAAAAGGGGTTGG
>VDFB02271358.1:144724889-144765160 GCA_007258455.2 Sequoia sempervirens | reverse complement strand
GGTTATAATAATCCAAGAGCTTCTCTATTGTTACTTCATTTTTTTTTCTCTTTTGTGGATAAGGCACTGGAAAAAAATAGTTCACAAAGTTTGAGGTAGACAGGGTCACACTTTACATCAAAAATCAAAATTTCACTTTACTGCAAAATATCACATATGATCTAGGAAGATCCAAGAATCTCAAAAATATCATAGTCTCAAAATCTCTTAGACTTGACATCATTGGATAGAGCTTGGTGACACAATCCTGACACAACCTAAATTGCGTCAAAAGGAGGTCGTATGCAAGAGTTATGCTTGGTCAAAGGTTTGGTCAAATAGGCAAATCAAACATTCAAAAAGGTGAAATTTGATTATCTCAAATCCAAGCAAAAATGACACCAAGTTATAGTGCTTGTCGTGCTAATTCTGGAACTATCCTCGGTTTCAAAAACAGAGTCCGTATGAGAAAAATAGAGCTAGTCAAAGTTTTAGTAAAAATGATGATGTCAACATGTGACATGGCAATTGACTAGATGGTGACGTGGGAGTTGCAGGTGATGTGGAAAAAATCTCACAAAATTTACGTACCATGCTTTATTTTTGAAAATAAGGTGTGGAGGATTATTTTATCTCACAAAAATCCATCGGATTTTGTGGGATCCCAATCGGATTTGGTGGGATCCAAATCTCCTAAAAATCAACAAAATTAACTCATAAGAAAAAAAACAAAACCTCCTAAAATAACACTAAATTGTTATTTTATTTTTAAACTCAACCCCATAAACTCAAATAGCCTGTGAATATAATAAGACAAGGGATTAAAAAAAAAATTCCAATTGTTTTATTAAGGGATTGTTTAATGTTTTTATTTTTAAAATGGGGAAGTTATTGTTTTATATAAACGGGTTAGTGTCTTTTTTGTAAGGCTTATAATTATAAAAGCCAAAGGAGGGGGGTTAAATTGTTATTTTATTTATTATGGTGGTTTTTAACCCCATATGCAAAATTTATGTATAAAAGAAGGTGATGTGATAGGGCCTTTATGCATTTTTTGTGGAGAAAAAATTCGGATGTGTTTTTTGAGAGAAAATTTTATACTCTTTGGAGGAATTTTTGGGAGAGAAATTACAAGGTGTTGATTACACCAAAAATTGTAAAATTGCAAAGAGAGATTGTGAGTGATTAAAGCTTGGATATTGTAAGAAGGCTATTGAAGCTTGGCGATATCAATAAAGCGGTCCAACGTTGAGAAGTGGACCCGGAGACGTAGCTCAAATTGAGCGAACTCCGTTATCAAGTTGTTTGTGTCTCTCTTCCATCTCTTTCTTGTTCTCTCATTTATTTTGGTGTTATGTTCTCTCATGAATGTTATTATAGATAATTGATTTAAGGTGTTTGAAAGGATTACTCAGTTTCATAATTTCAACGGTTAAGATACATAATCATGCATTACTATTGGATCAGGAATTAAATTTGTAATTGGATTAAGTTTTGGAAAACTTTAACATCCTAGTTTACAGATCAAGTTGGTATTAGAGCAATTTAATAGGAAAATTGCAAGTGGTGAATGTTAACCAGGTTGAAATTGAAGCAAGGAGAAGGTGCACTTATACAGTTCAACCCAGAGATTGGAAAACGAAGGACTTTTCCACGATCAGAGATGGCAGGTGAACAAAGTTCTATAGAGCTTGATGAGAAAGCTTTCCAGAAAGCTTTTCTTGAAATGAAAGCTATGGTGGAAGTTCTTTTCCAAGAGAGGCAAGAATGACAGAAGAGAAAGGAAGATAAGAACATAAAGAAGGAGGAAAATGAAACTACTTCAAAAGAAGACAAAGGTAAAGGAGTAGGAGGTGGTGGTGACCCTCCTGAACCTCCATCCCCATCCTCTTCATCTTCTTCATCATCTTCTTCTTCTTTGTCTAACTCTTCTAAAAAGAAACAAGTTGTACAAACACCTTTTTTAAAACTGGATGTCAAATTTGAGTTGCCTATATATAATGGTGAATTGGATGCAAAAAAATTGGATAACTGGCTTAAGCAGATCGAAGTGTATTGCAGGGTTCAACAGATCTTGGATGATTCTTCCAAAATTCAGCTAGCTACTCTTAGAATGGGAGGCACTGCATTGGTTTGGTAGGAGAGTAAGATTCAAGATGATCTTGCTACACACAGTAAAATCATTTCATCTTGGTATGAGTTTACTTTTGCTTTAAAGAAACATTTTTATCCTTTGGGTTATATGCAACAAGCTGTTATGGATTGGAAAAATCTGAGACAGGGTAAAGAACAAACGGTGCAAGAGTATACACAGGTGTTTAGGAAGAAAGCACTCACTCTTGGAATTCCTCTTTATACACAAGAAACTTTATTAAATTATATAGGTGGTTTGCATTCACATTTGAAACATACAATCTTGATGTTTAATCCATCTAACTTTGATGAAGTGTGTGTACAAGCAACCCATATTGAAGCAGGTGGAAGGAACATAAGTTTCAATTCAAAGAAGGAATTTGTTCCTCCAACTAAAGGCAATCAAAAGGGAAAGGAGAAGAAAGTAGCCACCATGAAGAAAGAGGAAGGTGAAAAGCCTACTTGTTCACATTGTCAAAAGAATGGGCACACAGATGCGAAGTGTTGGAAATTGCATCCAGAATTGAAGCCAAAGTGGTTTAAGGATCGTAAAGGAAAGCAAAAGGCTGCAACTGTCATTCAAGATCTTGGATTAGATTCTGATGACGAAACAAAGATAGCAGTTGTTGGTTTGAAAGGTAAAGCTTTTGTTGGTAATGATTATGTCACTGATGTTTCATGTGCTTCTACTTCTAAAAGTCATGTTGTTCCTGAAGATAACAAAAGATGTGAATTGTTTCATATAAGGGTGATTTCTAAGAACACTAAGATTGATACACTGATAGATAGTGGGTCCCAAGTTAATTTAATTTCAGAAGAAGTTGTTAAACAGTTGGGATTGGAAACAAAGCCACATAAGAAACCTTATCCATTAGGTTGGGTGTGCAATGATAATAGATTGCAAGTAACTAAGCAATGCAATTTAAGATTTGCAATAACATCTAAGTTTATAGATGAGGTTGAATTTGATGTGGTTCCACTTGATATTTGTGGATTGTGTTGGGTAGCCCATACTTATATGATAGAAAGGAAATCTTCTACAGGGAACATAATCAGTATCATTTATTTAAGGAAGGAATTGAATACATTGTGCATTCTCATCCAATTAAGACTAATAGATCTTTTGTGACAATGGGGCAATTGAAAAGGGTAGTTAATGCAAGCAATAATTTGGCACTTATGTCTATACCACAAGAAGTTTCATTGCCTGAGGTTGTTCCAGTTATGAAAGACAAGCATGATGTTGGTACATTCTTTTTCTCATCTGCAAATTTAGTTTTGTTATTCAGCCTTCTACTTCTTAGCAGTGTATGGTTGGTAGCAGAAACACTGAATGTGGATGTGTATATGGATAATGTACTTAACAATATCAGTGTAGTTTTGATTGTTGTTGTGATGAGTCAGATGCATAGGTTCCAAGAAGGAAGAACAGATGATACCGAGCAAGTGAGGCAAAAATGCCCTCACTTAAATTGAAAATAGACCTTTTGGAGTTCCAAAAGCTTCTCAATGGGGAGGAATGATCCAAGAGGATCCAAGAATCTCAAAAATATCATAGTCTCAAAATCTCTCAAACTTGAAATCATTGGATAGAGCTTGCTAACACGATCCCGACACAACCTGAATTGCATCAAAAGGAGGTCATATGTCAGAGTTATGCTTGGTCAAAGGTTTGGTCAAACAAGCGAATCAAGCATTCAAAAAGGTGAAATTTGATTGTCTCAAATCCAAGCAAAAATGACACCAAGTCATAGTGCTTGTCGTGCTGATTCTGGAACTATCCTCGGTTTTGAAAATGGAGTCCGTATGAGGAAAATAGAGCCAGTCAAAGTTTTAGTCAAAATGATGATGTCAGCATGTGACATGGCAATTGACTAGATGGTGACGTGGGAGTTGCAGGTGATGTGGCAAAAATATCACAAAATTCACGTACCATGCTTTATTTTTGAAAATAAGGTGTGGAGGATTATTTTATCTCACAAAAATCCATCGGATTTTGTGGGATCCCAACCGGATTTGGTGGGATCCAAATCTCCTAAAATCAATGAAATGAACTCATAAAAAATAAACAAAACCTCCTAAAATAACACTAAATTATTATTTTATTTTTAAACTCAACCCCATAAACTCAAATAGCCGGTGAATATAATAAGACAAGGGATTAAAAAACAAATTCCAAATGTTTTATTAAGAGGTTGTTTAATGTTTTTATTTTTAAAATGGGGAAGTTATTGTTTTATATAAACGGGTTAGTGTCTTTTTTGTAAGTCTTATAATTATAAAAGCCAAAGGAGGGGGGTTAAATTGTTATTTTATTTATTATGGTGGTTTTTAACCCCATATGCAAAATTTATGTATAAAAGAAGGTGATGTGATAGGGCCTTTATGCATTTTTGTGGAGAAATAATTTGGATGTGTTTTTTGAGAGAAAATTTTATACTCTTTGGAGGAATGTTTGGGAGAGAAATTACAAGGGGTTGATTACACCAAAAATTGTAAAATTGCAAAGAGAGATTGTGAGTGATTAAAGCTTGGATATTGTAAGAAGCTATTGAAGGTTGGTGATATCAATAAAGCAGTCCAATGTTGAGAAGCAGACCCAGAGACATAGCTCAAATTGAGCGAACTCCGTTATCAAGTTGTTTATGTCTCTCTTCTATCTCTTTCTTGTTCTCTCATTTATTTCGGTATTATGCTCTCTCATGAATGTTATTAGAGATAATTGATTTAAAGTGTTTGAAAGGATTTCTCAGTTTCATAATTTCAACGATTAAGATACATAATCATGCATTACTATTGGATTGGGAATTAAATCTATAATTGGATTAAGTTTTGGAAAAATTTAACGTCCTAGTTTATAGATCAGTCATTTGCACATTGACCAGGTTACTAAAGTGTTCCTCAAATGTAACCTCAGGTTGGATAACCATGTTTTCATCTCTGGGGGGGATGTGTTTTGACCATTGATATTGGATTGTGATGATGTTCCATTGTGTGGATCCCGAAAGATGTTCACATTGTTATTGGGGTCTTGTGGGGCATTGGCCAGGTTATTCAGATCTTGAGGGATGTTTGGTTGGGACTGTTGTTCGGCCATTTTCCTTGTTTGTGATAGGGTCTAAATGGGCATGCAAGATGATACGATGGATTAGGATGACCCTGGTGATGAGAGGACTGATTTGATTTTATAATCGATTAGCCAAAAAAGGTGTGGCTTAGCCGGACTAGTTTGATTAGATGATTAAATAGCCATAGAGGTTAGAACTCGATGAGATTGATTTGATCTAACTGAAGTGGATTGGGTTGATCGTTAGACAATGAGCCGATCTAAATGGGATGATGCAATGATCCGATTTAGATTGATGATTTACTAGGATGAAGGATAGTGATTGGGATGTGGAACCAAGTCTAAGAGTGATCCTCAATAATGCTAGGTGTTGATTAATTGAACAAAGAGGCTATGTATGATAATGGCACCGAATCCAACTTGAGATGGAAGTGGATTGATTGGGCCGATAGGGATGACCGACGTAGGATAGATGACAATCCAAAGTTGGTTTTGATGGATGACGATTAGAGATGAAAACCTAGGTCAACTTGGATAACCACTTTAACGAGGTTTCAGTGGGATATCGATGGTTTGCAAGATGAAAAAGATAGTTAGAACGTAGGTTCTGAATGGGTTTATAGATTCTCAAAATGGGTGTGTGGATGTCGAAAATGAGAAGAGGAGTGATCAAGATGGCAGAACAAAGGTTCTGACTGGCGAAGTGGATAAAAAGTTGATCGATCAAGGGTCAAGTTTGCCCCTGCATGAGGGAAAGTCAGCCCAAGGAGCAAAAACTAACCAAATGAGGTCAAAATCGACTCTGAAAGGATTGATTTGAAGGTCAATTCCGCCCCTGGATGAGGGAAAGTCCACCCCAGGAGAAAAAACTAACCAAATGAGGTTAAGACCGACTCTGAAAGGACTGATTTAAAGGTCAATTCCACCCCTAGATGAGGGAAAGTCCGGCCAAGGAGCAAAAACTGACCAAATGAGGTCAAAACTGACTCTAGAAGGCCTGGATAGAAGGTTAATTCCACCCCTACATGAGGGAAAGTCAGCCCAAGGAGCAAAACCTGACCAAATGAGGTCAAAATCAACTCTGAAAGGATTGATTTGAAGGTCAATTCCGCCCCTGGATGAGGGCAAGTTCACCCTAGGAGCAAAAACTGACCAAATGAGGTTAAGACTGACTCTAAAAGGACTGATTTAAAGGTCAATTCCACCCCTGGATGAGGGAAAGTCCAGCCAAGGAGCAAAAACTAACCAAATGAGGTCAAAATTGACTCTAGAAGGCCTGGTTTGAAGGTCAATTCGGCCCCTGCATGAGGGAAAGTCTTCCCAAGGAGAAAAAACTGACCAAATGAGGTCAAAACTGACTCCAAAAGGACTATTAATAGGGCAGGTCTACCCCTAGATGAGGGCAAGTCCGCCCAAGGAGCAAAAGTTGGTCAAAATCCACCAAAACAGGCTCCAAAGGACTGGTTTTTAGGTCAGGTCTACCCTTGGATGAGGGAAAGTCCACCCAAGGAGGGTTTAACTTGACTTTTGACAAAAAATACCAAGGCAAAGGACTGAAGACACAACAACCATCAATCAAAAGGCTATGGCAAAGTGAAGCAAAGTAGACAATCACTAGTTTCACACAAAGAAGACAATTTAGACAATCACAAGCCTAAGTCTAGTAGAGAGGATATGGTCAACAAAGTCCTCTAATCTAGGATGGACATGGTTACTAGGGAGTCATTGATATACACTTGGTCCGTGAGGCCCAAACTATGAACACCAACCCATTACAAGCATGAGTCGGGAACCTAGAAGGCTCGAACCAACTCTTTACATCATCCTGATGCTTCGCTAATTACAATGTGGTTGGATTGAGGTACAACTTTTGCTCTCCCCCCTTTATATACCCCACTGGTACGTGTGGTTGGAATTGTCCCTTGGGGTGATGAAATCCCCAAGAAGGTCCCACTAAGAAAAGTAAAAAAGGTAGATTCAAAAACATGGTAAGTTATAATTTCTTGTCACCCAGGATCGCCGAATGGCGCAAGGGGATTGGATACGTCAAATAGCTCACCCAAAAACACAACATACAAGGTTGATTGACACCTTTTAATTAAACTATATTCCTAATTAGGGGGTAAGAACCCTTAAAATAGTCAAAAAATCGCTAAAAAACTAAAATTTTACCTTTTCAAAAAAGTTGTCTAGGGAAAATCTGCCTATATGTGAGGGCAGATTTGGTTGTCTAGGGAAAATCCAGCTGTTTGTTAGGTCAGGTCCACCTGTGGGTTAGGTTAGGTCTGCCCCTCTATGAATTTTTTTCAAAAAATCACTTTCTACAATCTGGGGAGGGCAAGTCCGCCCCTGGAGAGGGTCAGGTCTGCCTGTCTGTTAGGTTGGGTCCGCCCCTTTGTGAAATTTTTTCAAAAATCCACTTTCTACAATCTAGGGAGAGCAAGCGTGCCCCTGGAGAGGGTCAGGTTCACCTGTGGAGGGAAAGTCCGCCTGTCTGTTAGGTCGGGTCCGCCCCTCTATGACCTATACTTGCAAAAAGTCAAAAAAAGCAAATGTGAAAGCAAGAGACCCATTTGTGGGTCCCACCGGGCGTGCCAGAAATGTGATAGGTTGAAATTAGGTGCTAGAAAATGAGCAGCAACAAAGTAATGCAAAATAACACTAAAAGCAACCTACACCTCAATATTAGCCTAGTTGGATTCAACACAAAATAAAGATGACAAAATGAAACCTTTTACCTTGTCTTGATTCGATCCTTTGGTTGGCCCTTCGATCCTTGGTGTTGTATGCTCCTTCGATGGCAAGAGATGCAAGCTAGATGATGATGTGAAGATGGATACAAGTGGGTACAAGCATGAAAATGGCTAAGTATGGATTCTAGAAAAATGTGCAAGAGTTTGGCTACAATGCATGATCTCTCCCAAAAAGAGAAAAAGAGGGGGTATTTATAGAGATTTTGGAGTTCTTTAAAGAAATGGACAATCAAGATTGAGCCACCAAGATCAAGATATAGGGCTAAGGTGAGTTGAGAACTCACAAGCTCTCACATCTTGACATGTGGCATGCGATATGGCTTAAAAAGGGTGAAGTGGACATGAGGTGGAAGGATAGTACATGACATGGAGAGGGTACATAGTACCTTGGGATTGGGACAAGATCTCATAAATGAGGTACTTGTCCCCATGTGGGTGAGAGGACATGTGGGGAATTAAAAATTCTTCAAATATTCTCATAGGGAAGAGAGAAGGAATTTAAAATTCCTTAAATGCATTGGGGGATTAAATGTGAATTAAAAATTCACATGGGGAATGGAGATGCCTTATTCAAAAAGAGAAAGCTTTTAATAGGGTTGACTAAGGACACATTCCATAAATAATGTGGGGATTAGAGATGACCTAATTATGTGATTAAGGTTGTGCAAATACTTGCCTAGACTAATTAAGGACTTATTAGAGGCAAGTGGGAAATTATGGAGGATGGGACCCTAATGGTGATTAGGGGTGTGCACATCTTAATCATAAATTAATTATGAATAAGAAAGAGGGTTATATTGCTAAGAGGGGTTAGAGGCCAACTTGCAAAAGTTGGAGGATGTGACACATGAGAGAGAAAGTAGGGAATTTAAAAGTAAATTTAAAATTCCAAAGGATAATATGCCTAAATTAAATAGGGGAAAAGTATTTATTAAATTAAATACTTTGGAAAACTCTATGCAAGAAGCACAATGTTAATTAAATGAATGATTTAATTAATATTGGCAAAGAGGATGATTTTAAGAGAGCAAAGGGATGATTAAGACGATGATTTTGACCATATAGAGGTGGTCAAATTTGGATGTTTACACTCACAAAACATTTAATTTATTTTTAATCTATTCTCACAATTAAAATAACTTTAATCAATTTATTTATTTATTTAATAAAATAATTTTAATCTCAATGACTAAATTATTTTACCAATAAACTAATTTAATTAATTAAATAAAATACGAAGCTTTTAATTAATTAATTTAAAATTAATTTAAATAAACATTAAATTATAAAGAACTTTAATCTAACATTAAATTCACAAAATAAACTTTATATAACAAATAATCAAAACAAACTAGACAAGACAACTAAAAATACCAGACCTAAACTGATGACATACTGTGACTAGGTTTGAGACTAGACTAGGAAAAACCTTGTTACTACCTCCCAATCAACATTTATGTTGAGTCTTGACACGCTCAGACCTGTGAAACCAGGTGGAGTCGGTGTCATGTACCTGCAATCCTGCAATCAAACAAATAACATACATATATATAATCCATGATTCAAACACACCGTGCAGAGAAAATCATGGAAATCACAGGGCACTCACAAGCAAGTGATGTAACTCCGTTCTCCACACCAATACATATCACATTAGACTGACAAAATAATTAACAATTATTTTACCGTGAGCATACATATAGCAATAACATCTGAAGTAATCATCTATGCTAACATAAAGCATGTCAGAAATTAATTATCACCATACAATGTATCAACACATCACAAAATAAATCCACTGTAGCTCTAAAGTCAGCGATCAATACACCAAAACAAAGTACCAAGGTCTATCAAAGTGAAAATATGCTAACAAAAAACATAAGCAAAATGGAGGGGTACTACAGTGGTAATCCACAAACCATGGGTCATCATAATCCACTCACATAATTGGGTGTCCCATATTGGTTCTATAATGTCCCTCTAAAGATACCCTTTGTTGCATCATATATGTCATAAAGTTGGTCAAGATTCATAGTCAATAATGTAACTCCCTACAATTATTATCTTACAAAACTCTTAATATATCTTGTACACCAATATATTTTTCATATATGCTCTTACACATCCTTCATGACAATATATTCTCTTAGACACCATCATTCACATCATAATATGGAACACATAAGGCATAATGGTCATCATAAATAATAAATAAAAGAAATATTAAATAATGAGCAACCCAGATCATTAAATGCAAATATAATACACTTAAATTTGACTATTTCATCATTTAATTTATATATTTCCTTGGGTATACATTGAATCAAGAAGTGCAAGGAAACCTACTTCTAATCCTAAAATATTATAAATAATTTTATCATTTAAAGGAGTGTGATTAGTCAAATATTTCCAAGATTGGTTCATATTTATTGAGAAATAAAGAAAAAATTTATCAAAGAAAAAATAAGTTGAAACCATGAAAAGAAATGAACAGTACATTTACATACACAAAATATTGTGATATCAATAACAAAATAGGTTTTTAATCCAATACACAACTATGTAAATACATACACAATATAGAAGATACCATTACAAGGCTTGCAATACATTATAATATCAGTATATATGTCAAATATAGTATTACACTCATTCCAACAAATGTGGCAAGGAAGAAACCCTAGTTGCAACTAAGAAAATCCTTTGAAAACACACAAACTATAATAGAGATATTTCATTACAAATATCACTTACAATAGGAACTTCCTTTTTATTCTAAAATATGTTATTTCTCTTTAAATTGACTAAATTGACATGGTTTACAGCCATAGAGTGACTTGGCACATGTAGGCATTTGGAAATAGCACAAACCAACCCTTTTAATCTTATACAAATCAATATTTATAGCTTTCAACTTATGGTGTCTAGCTACACTTAAGAATTTTGGGGGGAAGAGAATTGGACCATGAATGTGTCATGTGGGGGTCATGCAAGTTAGTGGGGCCTTAAAAATGAGAAACTTGTGTCCATAGATGTGGACATGGGTAGGAGGAACATTGGAAACCCCATTAATTATAGTAGGGCTATCGTACATGTCATAATTACCTTTACAATTCAAATTGTATCCAATAATTGAAACAATGGATCTTTGGAAGGGAAACACCTTTGGAACATTGTAGAGGTAAAATCAAGGCCTTAATAGTGATATGGAAGTTGTTTGGTCAGGTAAAAGGATATTTTAGCGATTTTTGAAGTGTCAAAAAGGTAAAAAATTAAAATGTATTGGTGCCAAGAAAAACTCCAAATCTAGGAGGGACCTAAGAATATATGTTGAAGAGGATAGGAGAGAAAGAAAGTTAGAAAATAGGAGGCAATAGGAAGTGGGGAATATGGACCATGCTAGGATAATATGGTGTCAAGGTTTAAGAGGAAATTGGAACTAGGGATTAGGAAGGGGGAAGGATGCAAATCAAGTCATGAGGTAGACTTTGCACTAATAATATGGTGTTAAGGTTCAAGATTCACTTATAGACCTATGAGGGAAGATGGAAACTAAAAATTGGGGGCCAGGGTAGACCTTGCACTTGGGACATGGTTCAAAGGTTTGATGTTCCCTTGGAGGTTTAGGATTTGGGGGACATAGGCCATAGGAGTTTGGGTGGGGGTATCAAGTTTTTGGAGAGTTTTGAAACTTTAGGACTTACAATATGGTGAGGACCACAAGACCTTAGGACTAAGTCCTTTGGTCCCAATCCCATTCACCAATTGAGGGCATGAGAAGATAAATCATGGAAGGGGATGGTATTAAGGATAAATCAATAGAGGGGATTGGGGACCCAAGGAATTAATCCCTAGGTTCCAAGTCCACACACTCACTTATAGCTTAAAAGAAATAAAAATAAGACTAAAAAAGGTAGGAGCTCATACTCTAGGGAAACCTAAAGCTTTGAGACCTAGTGCATAGGTGTCAATTCCACCCACAAGCCCACAACCAAGGGAAAAGAGAAAAAACTCAACAACAAACATAAACACTTGAAACTTTTATTTAACACTAAACCCCACCAACACAAGGGAGACCCATATGGTATTTTCTCATATCAAATTTTAATGGTAGTTGAAATAAGGAAAGTGCACACAAGAGGAGAGAAACAAGAAAAAAACTGGCACTATAATATTGAGTCCCAATAGTAGCTTTGGTTGGGGATGTTTGCCTCTTGCAATCACAATAAGAATCTATATCTTTGGGACCAAATAAAAAACATAAGACCAAAAGGAGAATCAAATAGTCATACTTCATCATAATAAACAATGGTCATGATTACACAAAATAATATGAGACATAACATGAATAGAGATAAACTATACAAGGAAAAAAAAATGACTTGTAGCCAATGACATGAATGCACAAAGAATTATAAGATATGGATGTAAGTTAAACACACAAAAAAATTCAATAAAATACCTAAATGAGGACCCATGGCACAAGGTTGTGGATAAACTATTTCAAATACTTGCCTCTTTCAAAGGCAAGCCTACCAAAGGAGTTAATTTCCCTCAAATTGAAGTTGGGTTCACCACCTGATTACAACAAATAAAACCTCTTTTCTACATGCATCAACCTATGAAAAATACCCAAGGGGTGAAGTCCAACTCCACCTTTTAAGTTACTATTGTAGGGATTCCATAAATAGGTGTTGGACTTATTCCATGATGTACCATGTATACAAACAATAGTAGGGGTGAAACGAAAAACAAGATCAACAACACCATACATGGATAAAAGAAATCATCCACCCTTTAATTCTTCAATCAGGCTATATCCATTAACCTCATGTGAATCAAGGAAAAAATAAAAATACCCCCATATCATATGACAGAGAAGAGCATACTTAATTGTAACCATGCCTAACATAAAAAAATAAAATGATCATGCATTTGAAATTGGAATACCTCAAGCTAATATACCCTATCAAGTTAAGAAACATGCCAATATTTAGTTTTACATTTTTCTTGCTACTTAACACAATTACTACATGTATGCTATACCTATGTAAATATATTGAGTTTAGGGAAACTATCAACAAATAATTAGAAGTATGACCTTTGTCACAAAGAAATTCATCATAATCAATATTATTAAGATCCAAGATAATATGCAGCTAGCATAAAGCATTTCTATACATGTTAATGTGCTCCATGTCTACATCATACATTTGATACACCTATATTCATCATCACCATTAGCATAAGAGTAAAAACCATGAAACACTTCAAGTGAAGAATCATATTCGTCAAATTTTCTCTATGCTTCAAGTTCACTTGAGCAATCCATTGTGTGATATGTATTGCTAAATCATTTTCATGACACATATCTTCTCTTAAGTTCATGTATGCACTAGCTATTTCTTCACTCCATATAATTGATTTCTCATTCATATTCTCAATAGGAGTAGGGCACAAGAGAGGATAAATTATTTTTTCCTCACTATGACTTTCCAAGAGAAATATTGGATCAACGTCAACAAATGTGACTTCATTTATGAATTTAACATAATTATAAGAGGGAACATGTGGTTCCTCTATTTCAAACTCATTTCCTTTACACTATACCTCCAATAAAAAGGGCTAAACTACTTGTGCTTCATTGATATTTTTTCCCTTTTAAGCCTAATTTCATGAGCTACTAGCACCTTTCTCTTTCTTTTTATCCACTACTGAACTGGATCATTCATTTTCTCTATCACTTTCTTCACAACATTGCTATTCCTCATCTTAATTTTTACCCCCTCATATTTCCTTGTATTGTTCAGTTTCTTTGATTTGATCTAGCAATAGTAGTAACACATTATACAAGTGCATACCTTTCTCTTTTATGATATCTATCTTAGACCTACATCACCATTGCATCTAAAAAGGTTTTTTTTTACACATGGTATCTTAGGCATGGTTTTATTGGATAATTTCCTGAAAATGTTTCATGTTGTGAGTGGGAAACTCATACTAATATGAATCAACATTACATTCATCTTGAAACTTCAAACCTGTTGTATCATAATAATTACACGTATCTACTTTATCCATGGAGTCATATCCTGACAAAAAGGACTAATCATCCTCATCCAATCACAGTACTACAAAAATTATTTCCCATGAGGAATATCTTCCTCTACTCATTGAGTGGACATTTTGATTTTTTGGGTCAACAAATCTAACCTTTTACAATTCAATATCTACAAGAATTTTTTGATGTTCCTACTGAAGGTGATATATCACCTCTTCTTTAATTTATTTGCTATATGAAAAATTGAGAAGGGGATATTGGATAGTATCATGTGCTTCCACATCTAGATAATTAATGCCAGTTATTTTGCATCCCAAGATCCATCTACATTTCTTCTACCAATAGTCATATTACCCATTTGTATCTAAGGACCCTTTTCAACATAATATTATTTATAATCATCAAAAGGGAACTCATCCTTTCTATTCACTAAGAGGAGATCAATATGTTCAACTTTATCCCTTTGAATTTCCAACAACTCAAGGTATACCCAACTTGGACTTAATGAGGCCTTATTTGGTGTTGTGAGGGACCTCTTGCTTGAAATGGGAATAATTCACGATAAATTGGAATTAATGAGGCCTTATTTGGTGTTGTGAGGTGTTTTTCACATCCACACTAGGTCTTGGACTCTTTCAAATGCATTTAACAACATCTTGTAAAGGTGTTGTAAAGTGTTGTAAAGGACTTTCACACTTTTCTAGACTTAATGAACCCATTTTTCCCTAATCCAACATTATAAAATGTGTTTAATGACATTATCACACTAATCTAGAAATCTTGTAAAATAAACTTAATGTTAAACTAGTGTTGTACTGTGTCTTGCACATTCACATTGGTTCTTGTGC
The DNA here is from genome assembly GCA_007258455.2 of Sequoia sempervirens. Lineage (NCBI taxonomy): Eukaryota > Viridiplantae > Streptophyta > Pinopsida > Cupressales > Cupressaceae > Sequoia > Sequoia sempervirens. The sequence goes on along the minus strand of VDFB02271358.1, from coordinate 144,750,319 downwards.
CTTTCTAGGCTATGTGGACCTCATTTTAATGTTGTAAAGTATATTTAATCCACTTTCATATTGAATTTGGTGTCCCAAGATCTAACTGACCTTCACATCATCATTAATATGCCCCTATTAACAAATATTGTGCATCCCAAGGCAATATTTGATAAAATAATCGACAAAGTCACAATATAAACCTTATTTTTCAACTTCCTAGCATCCTCGCTATAAAAATGTCCCATGTGGGACCCATTCGCCATTCATGCCAAATCAGTCCCATCTAGGTGGGACCCATTTGGCCCATTTTTTACCTTTGAGCGAGAAAAATTGAAATTTAAGTTTATTATTTTCACATGTTGGCCTTAGGGGATCCAATTTTTGGGATAATAAGGTTAATTTCCTATAAAATCACCTCTATAAACCATAAATCACATTCATTCTTCATTATCCATCCATCATTCTTCCTTCTTAAGACAAGCAACTTAGGGTTTCATCATTTCAAATCATCAAGATATCACTTTCCAGACCTTCAAGGGAAGATCCTTCATGTTTTAATTTAGGATTTCAAGATTAAACATCATGAAAAGGTAATAAACTCCATTATTTCATGTTTCATTACATTCCTTCATCATTTTGGTTTAATTACCTAATAGGGGTTTGACCAAGGCAAAACCCCATGCCCTAACATTCAACATTTCTCTTTCTTGTCTTGTGTGTTTACAGATTTAGGCATGCTGGAAGCTTGGAAATCATTAGGAATTAAGTTAAAAAAAAATTAAAGTTCTCTCTTCATTATCCAAGGAAAAATATCAATATAAACTCACTTTTAGGTTCAAAAATCAGAGTTTCAGAAGCAAACACCTGTAGAGAATCAAAGTGCAGACCGAGAGCTCTAGATTCCACCTTTGAATATTCAAAAATTCAAAAGTGGACTCATTTGACATGGGTGGCGAATGAGTCCCACTCTAAGGTTATTTTTTGGTTTTTTGCATTTTTAGATACCCTTTTGTTTGAAACGGGTTCTAGAATAGTTTTGTAGAACTGGGACTAATTCGCCCAAGATGGTGAATGAGTCCCACCAGGCCTATAAATCAACATCAGCAGAATTCCAAAATCCATTTCCAGTCTCCATCCATATTCCAGGTGCACACTTTCAGTTTCGTCAAGTTTTGTTGCAATTTGCAATCATTTCTAGGTGTTTTTGCATTATACAATGTGTTTTCAAACATTCTTCATTCTTTTAGTTTCCATTCATTGATCAATCAATTTTATCGGTTTTTTGCACCTATATCATTTCATTTAGTCATAATTTCATCATACTTGCATTAATTTGAGTGAACCACCTAGATTTTGGGTATGGGATCTGTCTCTTTCCATTAGGTGAAAGACCCTAATTGAGTAAAAGAGACATAGCATCCCTGACCTTAAAATCTATGGTTCATTTTGGTGAACCTACTTTTCTAAAATTTTCTTGGATTCCTTCATGATATATCTAGCTTTTCATTGACTTTGCATTAGGGTTTGCATTAGTTACTTTGCATGTTAGGTTTCAAATTTTGCATTCATAAAAAGTGCATTTAGGTTGCATTATTGGCATCTAAATTCATATAAATTTTCTAAAATTTTGCATTTTTGACTTAGGTCTGCATCATAGCACTCAAAAAACATCAAAATCCCTCAAAAATTTCTAAAAATTCTTTAAAAATTCCATACTGGGACTCATTCGCCACCTTTGGCAAATTAGTCCCTTTTCACCCCTGAAACTACCTTTTACAAAGCTGAAAACCCTATTTTTAATCTTTTGTTTGCTAGCATTTCCTAGCTACATCAGTTGTTTGCATTTCTGTAACATGCATTTCAACAAATCTAGCCTAAATTAGCTTATTTCATGCATGGTTTAAATTTCACATTTGCAGTCTCATATTGTTACATAGCATAATCAATCAATTATTTTCTAAAAATTTCATTTCATTTCATCCTTTTACATTGCATTTTGAGTTAGCATAGATTATTCTTTCAAAATGTTAGTTTCAATCTTCTCCAAGTTTGCAAAGAAAAATTTAGTCAATAAGCATGTTCATCATTCATTCAATGCATGTCCTAGTTATGAGAATCTCTTAGCACAAGAGAGTGAAAATGACAATGTTAACCTTAAACTCACACCCTCTCCCATCTCCCCTCTTTGTGTGGATAATGTGATAGAAGACCATACAAACATAGATACTTAGTATGATCATAATTTTGCTTCTCCTATCACCTCTCCTTTTAGTGATGAAGGTATCTTGGTGAAAGAAGACACAATTGTTGAGAATCAGGAGGATCTTGTTTGTCCTTCTCCTCATCCCCTTTGGGAAGATATGTTAGCACAAGAGAATGAAATCATAGACACATTCTTAAACATCACCTTACCTTTAATTTCCATTGTGAGTATAATTTTGAGGAAGATAGGATTATAAATGATGAGGATGTGTTGGTCTACCACAATGCTCTTTATGATCCTTCCCCTATCTATCCTATTTTGGAAGACATTCAATAGCAAAGGCATGACATTGTAAATTCTCATGATAAGCATACATTTTCTTCTCCTAGTATCTCCCCTAGTGGTAAGGAAGATGATTTGATGTTATAAAACACAACCAATGAGAGTCATGAGAATATTAGTTAGTCCCTTTCACCTAAGAAAAACCTTATTGAGAAAAACAATTCAACCTTTGATCATCCTTATACTTGTGATGAAGTCCTTTTAGGAGAACCAACCTTAGAATTTCAAGAAAATGTGGTTAGTAGTTCTTCTCAAACCCTCCTCCTAGGAACAATATCATGATGTACGACACGAACCATAATAACAATATAGAATCTCACTTCCTAAGGGATGTTAACATTATTCAACCTCAACTCATCCTTTACCCCCCTTCACATAAACCTTCACCTCAAAAAAAACCCAAATTTTTCCTTTACACCTAAGAATAATGTATCATAACAACTGAGTTATAATACCATTTCTCATACATATAACACTCACTATAATCCACAACCACTGCAGCCAACCCCAACACCTTTACATTTTCCTAATCCTATCCCATCTAAACTACCAAGTCTTCCTAGTGGAAAGAAGTAAAATCTTGTTGAACAACTAAATAATACTCCCACTAAAATCTCATTATGGGACCTTATTCCCTCACTATCACAACATGATCCAATCAGCCTTGCAATGAGTTTTTGTCCCTTCTAATGCGCAACCAACTGGCATCATAGCCATGATCCAAGGAATAAATGTTGATATTTTTTTCCACCAAAGTGAACTCCCCCCTTTGGAAGTACAAAAACAAAATGAAGCTTTCATGATCATTGCTCAATACATTCAGATAGGGATAAAGCAAACCCTTATTGATAATGGCTTTTCCCTTAATTTTTGTAGTGTGAATCTCCTTGATAGATTGTGTGTTGACAAGTCACAAATAATACATGAATTTATATTTATTTGAGGATTTGATAATACCACAAAGCAACCGCTTAGTGTAATTACTTTACCTATTACAGTTGGGTTGGCTACTTTACAAACTCCTATTCTTGTAATTCCTTATGATATTTTTTATAATCTTCTTTTAGGTAGACCATGGATTCATGAGATGAATGCAGTGCCTTCAACCCTTCATCATATAATGAATATGTCTATAACAATAAAATTTGTCAATTTGAAAAAGACCCCAATCCTAAGAGTTGCTTGCACCTTGAAAAAGGAGCTACATTAATTCCTCTAAAAATATTGATTCCAACATCCAATATAGAATCTCTTGAAATTGAACAAAAAAATGAGGAATCAGTGTCTAAATTATTTGGTAATGATTAGGGATCCTTAGAATTCACACCATCATTTATGGGAGAATACATAATCACACAAAATAAAGATGAGAAACAAGAACAACCAACCATTATCACAACTCAAAATTCCACACAATCTTCTCAACCATCTATCTCCTCTACTTTGGAAGAAAATACAACATACACAACAACCTTTGATGACCACAACAATGAAAAACCACCTGATTCCAAAGAAATGAAAAAGCTTTATGGAAAATTTTATGAACTCATGAAACAACTTGGATATAGTGTACAAGGATGTGGTGCTCGAGCACAAGGTATCTACAACCCTATAGAGCCTAACGCACAACAAACAACTCATGGTTATTATCCTTTGATCGATATCAGAAAACCTTCACTCAACATCAACAATCTCATGCAACACACTCCTAAATCATCTTTAACAGTTGTCCATCCTGAACTCCTTGACACTAGTGGTCTTGAACATCATCCTTTACACAATATAAAACAAACAAGGAACTCTTCGCTTAATGTCAATGTCATCTCACAAGATACCAATGATTTGCATTCATTGAATTTTCCCTCCTCCTATAAGAGTGGGAACAAAATCTCAAAATCTAGAGAAACTTATGTAATTATGACATCTACTACTAAGCAAGATGTATCATTAATGCCAACCACAAGACCATCTTTTTCCATTGATCAAGAGGGTATCTTGTAGAGACTCCTCCAAGATCACTTGATCACCCTCCCTCTCAGAACTTGAAAGAAATGCTCTTACAAGAGTTCATTTTTCTCCTATCATAGATTTCATGGTCACTCCACTTATGAATGTATGGCTTTGAGTCATAAAATTCAATATTTTTAGGATTTTGGTATTCTTCCTTCTGTGGGGCACCTAATTCCTCTAATTGATACCGATTTTCATTATCACTTGCATTTCATCAATCATTTTGGCTCACAGTTGTCCTACACTCAGTGGGGGAAATGGGTTTAGTAGCCTTGTCCTTGTATATCACTTGTTTTTGACTCTTTTGGCTAGTCATTAATTTTTCATTAACATATAAGAGCAAGCTTAAGACATGGATGATGTGCCTTAAGTTGGATCGCATGTGACATACTTCCCTTTTTATGATGTAACTTATTAGAAACATATGACTTGGCATAGGGCTTTCTGAATAAGCTCTAATGTTCTCCTTCTTCTACTTTAAAGCAATTTCTCATAGTATTGCTGTTCCCAACCACTTTAAAGTGGGGGCATACATCACCACTCACGTTTTATTGTGTGATTTTATTTTTCTTGTGATTTCATCTCTTGGACACATTTGGCACAATGTTCCCCAAGATGAGACCTTGCACTTGTCCTCTTTTGGAAAGAAGATGAGATATTTTGCACTTATCCTCTCTTAGAGACATTGAGAATGATGTTCCCTAAAATGAGACATTGCACAAACTAAGCAAAATCCCTTCAAACAATCCTTGCACTATTTTGTATTAATAATGTCTATGAGTGTCAAGCATATGAAGTTTTTCTTACCTCATAGAGCTCAAAGTTCATTTTTTTGGAGCCCTATTAAATTTATCAGGAGGTATAACTTTGGTATGGTTGAATGGGAAGCCCATTCCTAGGCATGAATTTCCCCATAGCCACCTATGTGTTTTGTGAGTGCATACCAACTAGTGTATGTTTCTCACCTTTTGGGCCTTGTCACCTAGCGGACAGCCATGAGTTCCATCACCCTAGAGTGAGTATGCATTTTCTTTTTGGACAAACAACCTAGATCTGATCCACAACTAGCTAGACAAACGATTGAAGCTTGATCCATCTTTTCATTTTCATATTCATCTTCTTTTTAATTCTTGCCATTGTATGATTATGTATCTTGTTAGCTTGACTTAGGATCTTGGATCCTAGGGGCTTGATTTCCTTCTTGATCTTTTTCATTCTTTTTCATTTGCATTTGTACATTTGGATCTCCCTTGAATGTCTACTTTAGTGTGAGTTTGAAGCAAGTTCATCCTTTCACTAAAGTGTGGGCTAAATGTACCATAGAAAAATGGACCTCTTGCTTGACATAGGAATAACTCATTATAAATTGGACTTAATGAGGCCTGATTTGGTGTTGTGAGGTGTTTTTCACATCCACACTAGGTCTTGGACTCTTTCAAATGCATTTAGCAGTGTCTTGTAAAGGTGTTGTAAAGTGTTGTAAAGGACTTTCACACTTTTCTAGACTTAATGAACCCATTTTTCCCTAATCTAACATTATGAAATGTGTTTAATGACATTATCACCTAATCTAGAAGGCTTGTAAAATAAACTTAATGTTAAACTAGTGTTGTAATGTGTCTTATACATTCACATTGGTTCTTATGCCTTTCTAGGCTATGTGGACCTCATTTTAATGTTGTAAAGTATATTTAATCACACTTTCACATTGAATTCTATGTCCCAAGCCCTAATTGACCTTCGCATCATCATTAATAGGCCCCTATTAACCCATATTGTGCATCCTAAGGCAATATTTGATAAAATAACTGACAAAGTCATAATATAAACCTTATTTCTCAACTTCCTAACATCCTAGTTGTCAAAATAACCCTTGTGGGACCCATTTGTTAGGAAAAATATGTGTTGTACACCTTGTATAATATATTTAATGCAATTATTCTTGGGGCCACTTAATGTTGCATGTAACATTGGGACATAAGTGAAATTATTAAAATGTAATTAATATTAGGGAAAATAAATAAATAAGGGGACATGGTTTGTAATCTCATGGTTTTAGTCACATGGTTTTGTGTAATACCACTTAGTAATTTTGTGGGAGCTTGCTTCTATAAAAGCAACCACAAAGGTAGTTATTACAATATGCGATTTTGCATGTTAGCTCTGGTTAGCATTTGTGAGGGTTTGAAGCATGGCACAAGATGTGTGGTTGCATGCTTGTTCGCATGGATTGTTTGAATAGATCTTGTTGCTTCAATGGTGTTCATGGAGAATTTGAAGATGTATTGTAATCTTTATTGCTAAATAATACATGAGAGATGGATGTTTTATGAGGCTTGGTTTTTTCCCTATTGAGGGTTTTCCCAGGATATATCTTGTCTCATATTTTCATGGGTATGTTGTATATTCTCTTGCATGTGGATTTTGAATACTCTGTTGCATACATTTCTCTTATGGGTTATGTGGAAATTGTCTTTAAATGGCTGCAAGTTTCCAACTAGTGGTATCAGAGCTTTGGTTGTGGTTGTATAACACTTGGTTGAGAAAAATCTTTTTTAAGTTTGAATCTATGCATTGCATGTGAGAATCAAAGGCATGACAAGATATGAGGGTTTTGCAAGTTGTTTATTGCAAATCTAAGGGTTTTGGGTTTTTTGTTTTGATGGGTTGTTTATAGATTTGGGGTGTGAGAAATTTTCGGTGAAATGGGTTTCTTGGTTTTGCATTCAAGTGTAGGTTTTGTGGGGAAAAATTTACAGATAATCTTCTAGCCCAAAATAGACCTCACGGTTGGATCAGGGTTGGTTGAGAGATGAAAATTGATATATAACTCGACCTATTTCTATTATGATGAAAAATTACAAAAAAAATTTAAAAAAATTCCCCTTTGTTATTATATAGTCATCATTGTTTTATTTAGAAAAATAAAAATTTGAAAATATAATACCCATCAAATTTTTTTATTCCTACAAAATAAATCAAAAAAATTGCATATTGAAAATTTTTTGATTTGAAAGAAAAACAAAAGAAAAAATATATAAGTTTGTGGGGGGTCCATAGACCCCGTACCCACAGTGGGCAGCCTACGCAGGTGTCATACCTGGTAGGTCTTCCAATAGCCTTCCCAGTCGTATGAATCATAAAGATCCATTTTAAGGGTTTTGAAATATGTGTTGGCCATTTTAAAGTTGTTTAAAACCTTGAATCATGGAAAAAGGTTAAAAGGGGGAATAAGTTCTTAAAAGCTTCTCTTTAACATTTAGCTTTTATTTAACCATCCGTCCACTCCTTTATTATTAAATTTTTTCCAATAAAATATTAAATGAAAAATCCACCAGTTTTAAAGTTTGTAAGAAAAAATTAATATTTGTTTTGGAGTGGGACCCACCAGAATTTTCCCTGTAATCATATTGGAGTAGTTTTACTTCTGGAGGCATAACTTTCACTCATGATGTCAATTTTTTTTATTTCTTGGACTCATTGGAAAGCTGACTCAGTGCTCTACGCTGTGGTGATAGTGATTTTCTGATATTTTATAGTTTTGATAGTGTTTTTCTAGCTGGAAGTCAAGTTTGTTTTTGAGCTTCGAGAGGTGATATTGGGTGCATATAGAGTCGGATTTTCGACTTCAAATAGTCAATGAAAAGATTGTTAAGAGCACTACATAGTGGGTCAGGTTTGAAGATATTTTGGCATGGTTTATTTTCTATTTTCCTTATTTGAGTTGTTTATGGGTTTCTTTGACTATGGTGATACTATGAGTTTATGGATGATCGGATCTTGGAGATTTGATGTTGGATTCATTGTATGCTCAATTGAACATCTCAAATTATTCTCTTTTGACATGGTTATCAATATTGGTTGGATTTGTATGTTGCATTGATCTATCTACAAGTTATGTAGCATTTTAGGTGGTCTATACTTACATGATGCATTTATGACTTGGACGGGTTGTCTATGCCCATTGATATTTTAGTGTTGATGCATGTTCAGTTTTGGTGGCTTGGTTTAGTCACTTTGTTTTTTGGTTTTTTGTCATGTTGAGAAGGTGAGATGGTATTACCAAGTATAGTTATGATATGAGATATATGTAGTTGACTATGATTATGCAGATATGTGGACATGTTTGGGTTGAGTTATTGGTACATTTGGTGGTGTGTTGGTGGTGTGTTTAGTTCCTTAACTATGGTACTTAAGTATGGACATGTTTGGAAAATCATAACAAAAGTTGATTTGGTGTTTGATTCATTTGGTCTATATGGTTATTCTCTTAGATATCTCATTTTGTAGTTTACTGATGTGATGATGAGTTTGCATGTTTCAGTGATTGGATCTACAATTCATGCAAGTTGTGGATTAGCTGCCCATTTACTTGCAGTTGGATGACTTGGTTATGGATTATCTTTATTCACCAAGTTTGATTACTTATTATTGTATACTTTGACTATTGGCCTTGTTCTTGGTCATTTGTACATTGGTATGTGAGTTTAGAGATGAGAGGGTGGATGTTTCTTATAGTACCTGGACAGGTGTTTTTGGAACTTGTAGCATGTGGTTTATCATGATGTCATGGATAGCTTGGTTACACTTTTCAGTGGGAGCTTTTGACAATGATGGTTTGGCATTGATGGATATGTTTATGATGGTTTGGTGGTTGTAGGTATCTTCTTGGCTTGGAGATTTTGGTTCTACTTGTTATGTTACTAAAATTTCAATTATGTGTGTAGACCTAGATGATCTTCATGGAGAGGATGGTTGTCATGATGCCATGTGTGACTCAGTATCACAGTTCAATGGGAGTTGTTGGAAGTGATGTGGATTCACCATTTGATGGTGGATGGTCTTCTGTAGTGATTGTTAGTCTCAAGGATGGACTCTTGGATTCTAATTTTATGCAGTGATAGCTCATTAGCATCTTTCGTTTCATTGATAAGGGATGGTTTTATTCATATTGATTACATATGTTGATTCTTGGTTTAGGGTTTTATTGTATTATGTCATGGTTTACTCTTGATCATATTTTAGAGTTTTGGAATGGTAATTTTTCTCTTAAGACTAGGATGTATGCATTTTTGTATGAGATCTCCTATTAGGAGATGGCTAGATCATGTTGTCATGGTTATGTTCTTGATTCACAATTGGATATATGGCATTGATCTTGTGTGGTTTGCTTGGTATTAGGTACATTGATCATCTTATTGATTACTTCATTATGGTGATATGTTGTATTTTGATTTTTACATGGATTGGTTGGGTATAGGTATTCATGGATACTTGGAGACATAGGTGAGGCTTGAGTTCTCTTGTGATTAGAGACATGGGTTGAGATGGTTACTCTTGATGATTTTTCAACAGGAAGTCTGAGGATCCTACACCTTGGTTGGATGTGAGTTCAACATGGACATATGAGGAGCATGCTCTTGGATGAGTCATGATGACTTGAATGTCTTGGTGGAGCATTCTCATTCCTCACTCTTGGTCTACTCAACAGTTTCACTTGAGAGGTATTGCTCATTGTTAATTTCAAGTGCTTTATGTTTTATGCTTTATCTTCTCATGCATTTGGATTTGAGCTATGGATATGTGGTTTTGGAGGGTTTATTTGAGGAGCGTCGGCATGTTTATCTCCTTATGCATTGTGATTACACTCATTGATGTTGATTTTAGGAGATGTAATGGGATTATTTCCTTCATTGGTAATGGATTTAGTTTGATCTTATTTGGTTATGAGAGGCTTACATCCATATTTATTACATGATACATATGTTATGTTTGATCTTGGTGATTGAATGGTTGGGTGTTATGGATTTTCTTTTGGGGTGTTGTGGAGGAGATCATACTTGACACAGTTGGCATTTAGAGGTGTATGTAGGAGATTTTTCTTACAAGTTATTGATATACAAGTTTGCATATTATTGTGGATGATTCATTGGTTCTACATGATGTAGTTTACACTTTTTATATGATGCTATTGGTAGACTTGGTAGGTCTTGATCTTTTTTAGATTTGCATTACCCATGAAATGGGAGTTCTTGGATGTGTATGTCATTCTTTTACAAGTTTTGCACATGAAGTTTATGATTGCAGTTTATGGGTGTATATGTTTATGGCATGAGTTTACTATGTTTTTTATACCTTGGAGGTATGGACAGTTGGATTTATTGGCACTTGTTGTGGGTGTTATTTCAGCTATTTTTTTGTGTATCTTGATAGCTACTGGTGCATATTGTTACCTTTGGATTGAGTGTATGTGTTTGGGATATTAGTTGAGCAAGACTTATGCTTCATTGTGACAAATTGTGTGGCTTCACTTTTGGATGGATTCTTTTCTTTGTGCATTGGCATGATGGAGGATGAGATCATTCATGCTTGGGATGGTGGTCACTTTTATTCTTGTTGTAGGTATCTTGATGGAGCACATGGAGCATTTTGATTCCATGATGGTACATGTAGCTATATGGATTGTTCATTTGATTCATGTTTTGAGGTTACTTGTTCCTTTTATGCAATGTATACAACAAGTGGGAGAATGTTAGGAAAAAGGTGTGTTTTACACCTTGCATAATATATTTAATGTAATTATTCTTGGGGCCACTTAGTGTTGCATGTAACATTGAGACATAAGTTAAGTTGCTAAAATGTAATTATTTAATATTGGAGAAAATAAATAAATAAAATACCCAATATTAAATAAGGGGATATGGTTTTTAATCTCATGGTTTTAGTCACATGGTTTTGTGTAATACCACTTAGTGGTTTTGTGAGAGCTTGCTTCTATAAAAGCAACCACAAAGGTAGTTATTAAAAGATGCAATTTTGCATGTTAGCTTCAGTTAGCATTTGTGATGGTTTGAAGCATGGCACAGGATGTGTGGTTGTATGCTTGTTCACATATATTGCTTAAAGAGAGCTTGTTGCTTCAATGGTGTTCATGGAGACTCTAAAGATGTATTGTAATCTTTATTGTTGAATAATACATGGGAGACGGATGTTTTTCAAGGCTGGTTTTTTTCCCTATTGAGGTTTTTTTGTAGGATATATCTTGTGTCATGTCTCCATGGTTATGTTGTTTATTCTCTTGCATGTGGATTCTAAATACTTAGTTGCATAGATTTCTCTTATGGGTTTTGTGGAAATTGTCTTTAAATGGTTGCGAGTTTCCAAAACCATTCGCCATCCATGGTGAATCAATCCCATCTAGGTGGGACCCATTCACCATGGTGGAAAATGAGTCCCATTTGGCCCATTTTGACCTTTGAGTGGGAAAAATTAAAATTTAAGTTTGTTATTTTCACATGTCTACCTTAGGGGATCCAATTTTTGAGCTAATATGGTGAAATTCCTATAAAATAACCTCTCTAAACCCTAAATCACATTCATTCTTCATTATCCATCCATCATTCTTCCTTCTCAAGTCAAGCAACTTAGGGTTTCATCATTTCAAGTCACCAAGATATCATTTTTAGACCTTCAAGGGAAAATCCTTCATGATTTGATGCAAAATTTCAATATCAAATATCATGGCAAGGTAATCAACTCCATTATTACATGTTTCATTGCCTTCCTTCATCATTTTGGTTTAATTACCTAAAAGGGGTTTGACCAAGGCAAACCCCCATGCCCTAACATTCAACATTTCTCTTTCTTGTCTTGTGTGTTTACATATTTAGGCATCTTGGAATCTTTGAAATCATTAGGAATCAAGTTGAAATTTTTTTTAATTCCTCTCTTCATTATCCAAGGAAAAATATCAATATAAACTCACTTTCAAGTTTGGAAATCAGAGTTTCAGAAGTGAACACCTGTAGAAAATCAAAGTGCAAACTAAGAGCTCCAGAGTCCACCTTTGAATATTCAAAAATTCAAAAGTGGACTCATTCACCATGGGTGGTGAATGAGTCCCACTCTAAGGTCAATTTTTTGTTTTCTATATTTTTAGATACCCTTTTGTCTGAAACAGGTTCCGGAACAGTTTTGCAGAACTAGGACTAATTTACCTAAGATTGAAAATGGGTCCAACCAGACCTGAAAATCAACATCAATAGCATTCCAAAATCCATTTCCAGTCTCCATCCATATTCCAGGTGCACACTTTCAGTTTCATCAAGTTCTATTGCAATTTGCATTCATTTCTAGGTGATTTTTCATTACACAATGTGTTTACAAACATTCTTCATTCTCTTGAGTTTCCACTCATTAATCAAACAATTTTATCATTTTGTTGCACCTAGATCATTTCATTTAGTCATAATTTCATCATACTTGCATTAATTTGAGTGAACCACCTAGATTTTGGGTATGGGATCTATCTCTTTCCATTAGGTGAAAGACCATAATTGAGTAAAAGAGACATAGCATCCCTAACCTTAAAATATATAGTTCATTTCTTAATTTTTAGTGTGAAAATATTACATACACACATCAATAATTTTATTCATATTTCTTCAATCAATAACCATATTATAATCTTGTAAATGGGCCTTCTAGGAATCAACAGCTACTGGAAACTCCAACACTTCCTCTTTAAGGAAACATATCAAGTTTTCTTGTTCAACTTTGTATTTATATGCCATATTGGGAGAGGTGGGATGGTATCTATTAAACTATGTTAGAAAATATTATGCTACATGTCACAGCTATGCAAATACTCATCAATCATTTTATGCACATTTATCCTCCCAATAAGCATGGTCTATTCTTTGTGTCTCATACTAATACCATAATATTTTTTATGTTTCTTGATTATTCTATCTTCATCAAAATATTTAGAAGTAAGCAAGTTTTGATCTCTCATATTTATTAAAAAAAAATTCTATCTTTAGTGCTAATTTATAAATATAGACAAGTAGGTATAAATGACTTATCATAATCTTAAGCTTCCTATGATGGATTCCCTATTGCATTGGTATAAATCACATTGTCTTGTTGGTACCTAGGCTACCTTCTTTCCATCTCAAATTTATTGATTTGATTGTTGATGTCTAGGTTTGATTGAAACTGAGTTGCCATTGTCCACTTGGAAGAGAACTTTTTTCCTAACTAAAATCCAAAGTACCAAAAAATATACTTCCTTGATAATTTTTGTCCTTTAATGCATAACTACAAACTTCACTATGTTACGAGGATTCTCAAGTCTTCATATCCTTGGCAATGACACCGTGTGTTATGTCCTAAAATTGCACTCCCATAATCATGGAACATTTCTCACCTTTAAGGTGAGGGATATGTCATCAAGAAGGTAAAAAAATAGGTTCACCAACAAAATGTAAATGGTTAAATGCTAACAACAAGAGTGGGTAGTCTCTTCTACACTTTGATATCAACTTAGAATTAGGAGGGTATTCCCAGAGGTATCTTTAAATAAGGTTTTCACTATCATTGAAAAGTAAGCATGTCATAAACAAATTATAATGGTACCCAAATGTAGGTTTGGATCCCAAAATCTATACTAAACCAAAATTTCCCACTTCTATGACCTCTTATTTAGTTGGCATGCATATGCAAACATGATCACATAAAATGAATTCAATTTGAAGATTTACTATAGATATTTCAATGGTTATACATTGAATCATGAAGTGCATAGAAACCTACTTCTAATCCTGAACTACTAGTTAGAGACTTATTTTTCTAAAGAAGAGTGATTGGTCAATAACCAAGCATGCTTAATAATCCATTATTGAACCACATAAATTTTTATATAATATGGAAGAGGCCATTACAAATCTTGCAATGCATTATAATTTTTTTGCATTCTCCAAATTTAGTATTACATTCATGCCAGCAAATTTGGAAAGGAAGAAACCCTAGTTGCAACAAAAAAAATCCTCTAAAACCAAACACAATATTATAGACATTTCATTATAAATATCATTGATAATATTAACTTCCTTTTGATTTCAAAATATGTTGTTACTTCCAAAATGGACTGAATTTTCATGGCTTAAATCCTCAAAGTGACCTAGAACATGTAGGCATCTAAAAATAACAAATATCAATTTTAAATGTTTTACAAACTAGTATTTATAGATTTTAGCTTCTACCATCTAGTTGCACTTTGGAATCTTGGGAAAAAGAGAAACTCGTGGATGTGATATGTGGAGATCATAAAAGTTCATTGGACCTTAAAAAATGAGCAACCTTAATCCATGTAAGTGGATCTAGGCAAGAAGAACTTCGACAACCCTATTAATTAGAATAGTGACATCCATAAATCTAAGCATTACCTCTTGTCATGGCCAAAAATAACTCAACAATAAAACCTACACTTTTAAAGATTATTCAAGGATATATATCCTTACTAAGGTGTAGCTTTCCCTGACTCATAATTAGCAACTTTCCATGGGATGGCTTAGACACCTAGGTAGTGTCGTTCTCTTATGACCTAGTTCAACAAAAAAAATGTGTTAGACACTAGCCAATCATGAGAAAAATCTTACGAGTCAAACCCAATATAATAGATGAAATAACAGGATATAATGCCTCTATATAATGGAGATCAAACCCAAGGGGCTAGGGACCAAGTCCTTAGGGACTCCCTAAACTAGTTTTGATTTAAAATATTTTTTATTAAATTCCCAAATAAAGCAAACCTATGGTAAATGGGGCTCAATATTCTACTGCAACCTTATTAATTAAACCTTGATATTCAATTTATTACACCCATTTGGATCAGTAACATAGTTGAATTTATACGATTACCCCTATAACTCACATAATCTTAATTATCTTGTATGGTTATGATATTTCTATTAGGATTCAACCATGTAGTTTTTTCGAGTCAAAATCATTGACCCATGTTTCATGAGTAGTAGTTCATAGGGACCCAACTCTCATGGTAATGAATGGTCCACTTAGGACTAATTGAATCTAGGTTGTTATCATAAAGGTGAAGCATTGGTCCTTCTTGAGATTCCACCCATCCCAATACTACTCCAACTCAAGCATTCTTAACCATGGAGTTTTCCCCAAGGTTAATCCCACTTAGCTTGCAACCCCATTTGTAAAATATTCACAAGTGTTGTTCCTTATGAGCCATTCATTATAGATCCCCTTTAGCTCTTCAATTGATAATTAGGATGTATTTTCCATAGTGTCTCAAATTATGATATTGCTATCAAGATTCAACTATGTAGTTTTTTGAGTCAAAGTCATTAACCCGTGTTTCATGAGTAGTGATTCATAAGAACCCAACCCTCATAATAATGAGTGGTCCACTTAGCACTCATTACATATAGGTGATGCTCATAGAGGTGAAGCATTGAGCCTCCCTGAGAGGTCACCCATCCCAGTACTACTCCAATTCAAGTGTGCTTAACCATGGAGTTTTCCCCAATATTAAGCCCACTTAGCTTGAAAATATATTTTTAAAGCCTTCAAAAAGTGTTATTCCTTATGAACCATTCATTATAGATCCCCTTTAGCTCATAAATTGATAAATAGAAGGTATTTTCCACAGCATGTCAAATTATGATATTGGTATCAGGATTCAACATATGTAGTTTTTTGAGTCAAAATCATTGACCCATGTTTCATGAGTAGTGATTCACAAGAATCAAAATCTCATGATAAATAATGGTCCACTTAGCACTCATTGCATCAAGGTGATGCTCACAAACGTGAAGCATTGGGCCTTCCCAAGAGGTCACCCATCCTAGTACTACTTCAACTCAAGCACACTTAGCCATAGATTTTTCCCCAAGGTTAAGCCCACTTAGATTGCAACCCCATTTTCAAAACCTTCAACAAATGTTTTCCCTTATGAACCATTAATTATAGAGCCCCTTTAGCTTATCAATTGATAAATAGGAGGTATTTTCCACAATGTGTCAAATTATGATATTTCTATTAGGATTTAACCATGTATTTTTTCAATTCAAACTCATTGACTCATGTTTCATGGGTAGTGGTTCATATGGGTCAATGATTTTTACTCAAAAAAACACATAGTTGAATCTTGATGGTGATGTCATAATTTGATACCCTATGGAAAATACCTCATATTTATCAATTTATGGGATAAGGGGGCTCTATAATGAATAATTCATAAGAAAAAACACTTTCTAAGGGTTTTACAAATGAATTTTCAAGCTAAGAGGGCTTAACCTTGGGGAAAACTCCATGGTTAAGTGTGCTTGAGTTGGAGTAGTACTGGATGGGTGACCTGCTGGGAAGGCCCAATGCTTCACCTCTGTGAGAATCACCTAGATTCAATGAGTTCTAATTGGATAATTTATTATAATGATATTTGGGTTCTTGTGAACCATTGCACATGAAACATGGGTCAATGAGTTTGACTCAAAATCTACATGGTTGAACCTTGATAGCAATATC
Source organism: Sequoia sempervirens (assembly GCA_007258455.2). Lineage (NCBI taxonomy): Eukaryota > Viridiplantae > Streptophyta > Pinopsida > Cupressales > Cupressaceae > Sequoia > Sequoia sempervirens. The sequence continues at coordinate 144,733,449 of VDFB02271358.1, read as the reverse complement.
ATAATTTGAAAAACTATGGAAAATACCTCCTATTTGGTAATTGATGAGCTAAATGGGATCTATAATGAATGGTTAATAAGGCACAACACAATCTAAATGTTTTTCAAATTGGCTTGCAAGATAATTGGGGTTGGTCTGAACCCTGCTGAAAACTACAGGGTTAAGCATGCTTGAGTTGGATTAGTATTGGGATGGGTGACCTCCCAGGACGGCCCAAAGCTTCACCTCTATGAGCATCACCTAGATGCAATGAGTGCTAAGCAGTCCATTCATTATCATGAGATTTTGGTTCTTGTGAGCCACTAAACATGAAACATGGTTCAATGAATTTGACTCAAAAAAGTACATAATTGAATTTTGGTAGCAATATCATAATTTGACACATTATGGTAAATACCTCCTATTTATCAATTAATGAGCTAAAGGGGCTCTATATGAATGGTTCATAAGGCACGACACTTGTTGAAGGTTTTTCAAATGGGGTTTCAAGCTAAGTGTGCTTAACCTTGGGGAAACTCCATGGTTAAGTATGCTTGAATTGGAGTAGTAATTGGATGGGTGACCTCTTAGGAAGGACCAATGCTTCACCTCTATGAGAATCACCTAGATTCAATGAGTGATAAGTGGGCCATTCATTATCATTAGATTTTGGTTCTTATGAACCACTACTCATGAAACATGGATCAATGAGTTTGGCTCAAAAAACTACACTATTGAATCTTGATCTAGCAATATCATAATTTGACACATTGTAGAAAATACCTCTTATTTATCTTGTATGGTAATAAAATTATTTTAACTACATGTAATTTGAAGGTAGTGATAACCTTACGAAGGTCATGTTTTTAATTTAGTAAATGAATAATTTTAAATCCTAATGTCACACTCAATAATCTAAATGAACATAAGGTTGTTTTATTATTTTAATCAATAAAGCCTTTAAGTTATGACTTAATTCAACGGGTCCTAGTCACATGATCCCCTACCATAGTTTAACTCAACATTAGAATAAAATTAGTTTATGTAATAATAGATTGGTACATTAGGGCTCTTAATGTATTATGTAAAAATTATCATCCATTGGATGAAACTTAATGTTAACCCTTTGATCTTAATGCAATTGAGATGGAGACCAAAAAGATACCACACATCATGCTTAATCCTAAGAATAAAGTGGAGCATCAATAGGGACAAAGTAAACTTACCTATTCATTTCAATATAAATTCATTCATAATCAACTCAAGTGGGTAAGTGGATTGGTTTTCATCTATAGAGAATTATTTCAATAGTTGATTAAACACCTAGCCTTTATTCATCCTATTCATTGTTTATAATCATGAGAAACATCCTAAGTTGATTAGAGAAATAATTTATTTTGACAAACCAATCAATGACTTTGCTTGAGTGATTTTCCTATTGTTTAGTTTAGGTTAGGTTATATTTTTGTTATTTGTTTTCCTTCAATTGCAATCTACACATGTGTATGTCTTTTGTTTTGTGATGGTCTGAGGTATTCTAAAGTTTATTGTGGGTCAATCAAGTTTTTTGGTTGTAATGTACTTGTGAATTCATACCCAATAGAATGATAAGACTACTAGATCCATGTTTAGAAGGAAAACACCCAAGAGGTCACCAAAGATGTTATTATTTCATGCCTCCTTCATTTCCCATCAATCATAACCAATATGAAAGATATTAAATGGGCTAGTCATTCTTAGAATAGTGTCTCTAGTTGTTGCATTGATTCCCCCTATTCATTTTTATTCAAGAACCCAAGTTAAAAAATCCAAATTTGGGTATTATGTTTTCTAAGATGTCAAAATTTTGGTTTTTTTCCTGTATGTGTACCTTCATTACCAATCCCAACTCCCCACTCTAATCCCTCCAAAATTGGCTAAGTGTTGTTTTGTCAGAGTTTCATAATTTTAGAGTTTTGATGATATACATCCCTACATGATTTTCCTATGACTCTTGAAACCTCACCTATAAGTCTTACTAAAGTTCTTAAGTATTGTTTTGTCAAAATTTTGAGTTGTCAATATTTCCTTTACACATGTACCATGTATTTGGTATCCCCAATCTTGAAGTCCAAATGTTAATTTTTCCTAGGTTTTTTTATTTTTTGACCTTTCAAACAAGCATGGTTTCTCTTCCATTCCTACCATTCCTTAGTATCCCCAAAGTTTGAAACATAAAATTCAGTAAGTGTTGAATTTATCAACCTTTTAGGATGTTGGGGTTCCCCTTGCATTTCATTCATTGAAATTCTTGATTCCTCAATTCAAGACCAATACTCCAATCCTTGTCATGTGGTATGAGTTCTTCCCAATTCTTGATCCCCAAAACATCTTCTAAGTCTACTGGACCTTTAGTCTTTCCCCGTTCTACCATCTCTTTCCATCTATCCCCAAAATTTTGATACTCTTTTCTCTATTTATCCTATTAGAGTCAAAATTTCAGCCATTCTCCATTCTAGTTTTGCTTTCCATGCACCCCAATGGTTTGAAACACCATTGAAGTCCTTGAAATATTCCTAAGTATTTCCAATTTTTTAATTTTTGGCCTTTCACTTACCTTCCTAACATTCCTTCATTCTCTAATTCCTTGGAAGTCCTTTATCTTTTAGAATTTTAGACTTCTTCATCCCATCATCTCTTTTGGACTTATCATCCTAGTCTTGCCTTCTCTAAAATTCGAACTCCCCAAAATTTCCCTTAGTCTTTTGCAAATCTCATCCCCCTTCCCATGGTAGGTAGTTCGATAATGTACCAATTTTCTACCAAGGTGATAGATAAAGACCATGCATGTAAAAATGTTGGAGGTTTTCATGCTTCTCCCCCAAATCCAATGTTCCAACAAGTGATGGCCCGATTCTCTAAAAATAGCAACAAGGCCACTCTAGAAGATGCACTTTGTTTCATCTACCACTATACAATGTCATTAATGCATATCAATTCCTAAAACTACTATATTTAGATTCAAAGGAGCTCAAGAAATGCTTTAAATACATTTTGACATAGATCTAAGGGTAAAGTTATAAAGTTGTGTCACACTTTTATAAGAGAAATGACAAACGCCAATCCAAATTTTTAACTTGTATCACTAAAAAGTGACAGATGTTTTGAAATGATGTAATTAATGAAAAAAAAAATAGTTTATTTTATGTTTTTTTTTTTTAAATAGAAAAAAGTTGAATATATTTTTATAAAATTGATAGTATAATTTAGTTGCTAATAAAATGCTGAAAAATAAAGTTAGTATTTTTTCTTTCAATTTTTTTACATGTATTTATGAATGTAAACTTTAGTGTCTGGCTCCCTAACATTTCCCTTTTTCTCCTCTAAATCTCATGCCCCTTCCCATGGAAGGAAGTTTGATGGTGGATCAATGGTCCACCAAGGTGAGTGATAAAGGTGTATATCAGAACGTCAAAGGTCTTCATGCTTCTCCCTCAAGTCCAAGGGTCCAATTGGTAAGTGATGGTTTGATACTTTTCCAATGATTTTCTCTTACCTCTTAATTATTGTCAAATCCCTTACCTCCATATTCATTTGTGAGGGCTGCTAAATGGGATTGTGTGAGTTTATGTGGCTTTATTGGTTTTTTGTGCTAATATGGGAAGGGAGAAAACTCACTTAAGTCTTGGAGCATCATTGTCCTTTCATTTCTTGCAATTACTTCCTCCCCTTTTCCCTTGTGAATTAGTAGAATAATATTAGTTTGCAAGTTTAATATGTGTTGGTTTGGATCAATGCATGCACTTAGTCTTAGAAAGGATCCAACCTTCTTTGGAGCTTTGGTCTCATTCACAAGGTCCTACACCTCAATGATATCATTCTCATTGTGTCATTGGAATGTTGAACTAGTTTTTAAACGGGTGTAGCTTCAAATTACAACATTCATTCAAAAAAAATCTAGAATTCATCAAAATAAAAAAAATTCCATACACTGCTATTGTCTTGGATATCAACAATAAAAATCAAGATTTTGTGTTCCTTTTTTGAGATCATTGGTAAACATGAGCATAAGCGTATGGAAGCATACGATATCATTGAAATTGAATCATGCATCTTAATTAAGAATTTAATGTTCTTATGATGAGACTAAAACCATATTTCAAATAAATTGAAAAAAATGCTTTATATTATTTACTGATGATAACCTATAGAATATTATTAAACGCATGGTTCATTGTTGGAAAGGTTAATTTGGTAGAATATCTTTATGGTGAGATTCTATGCAAATGAATTATTTTGAAGTTAAAATGGATGATACAATTTAAAATACAATAGTTTAAACTTTCTTGAAAGACATACAACTTAATGTTATCATAGGTGACTATAATATATATAATGCATTATATGTTATGAGAAACAAAATAATTGTGGATGTAGCAGGATTGTACTCCAATAAGAAGTTTCCATGGGTCCATCAAAATAGGGAGATAAATTTACATTCGAAGGAAAATATGTGGTGCTTGGAGTTATCTCTAGTGGATATTGGGCATCCCTCATAGAAAGGAAGACCTATTGCAAGGAGCAGCTTGCTTAATTCACAATTTGTTTGGTGAGGGAAAGGATCAAGCTATTTCATTCTTTGGATTCCCACCATATAGAGGCTTCCCATATGTCTTATAGCTACTTGACATCAAACTACCAACATATAATTGTTTGCAAGGAATAGGGACAACTTGTAAAATGCCTTGTTGGACACATGGAGTTATTAGTCATGTCATTCAATGAGATTTAATGTGCTAGTTTCTTTCCAATTCAAGATGAAATGGGCATTCAATGGACAATTAAGATTTTTTTTTTGATAAATCCTTATGATATGTTGCTATGAAGGAAAGTAGGGAAGGATCATGGGAAGCATCTAGATTTAATCCTTGGGATTCTAGAGAACAATTTCTATTTGAAAATGATTTTTCAAGTGTGAGCTTGATTACACAAATGTTTTATATTTATTTCATATTTTCATTACTGAAGACATATAATACAATTAGAAGAGAATTCTTTTTTTTTTCGTAAGATATTCCCCTCCTGCACTCACTCTATTGAAAATATTCCTTAGTTCATGCATTATTAATAAAAGGCTTATTAAGGAATTTTTCACATACAACAACACCCTTAAAAAATATGACAAGGAAAGGAGTTATTGTATGGATGAATGAAATGCAATATTTTTTTGATAAGCATAAGAAAGTAACCCACTCATGTTTCATGTTTTGTTTTTCATATTTCTTGCATCCATGTGCGGTAGAATGTGGAGTTTTAGGAGAAAGTGCTAAAGGGTAAAAGTACAAAGTTGTGTCACACTTTCAGCCAACTTATCAACACAACTAAATTTAAGTATTTCTAACTAAAAATCAATTTTGGTCAAACATATGATCTAGTAAGATTCATTCTAGCTAAGTTATATTTTTCCACAACTTTTCCAACTAAAATTGTTAGATAAATGCATATATATCACCACTTTGAAGCCAATTTATCAAAAAAAAAACTATTTGAAAAACTTGATGTTTCAACAACTCCTAGTCATGTAAATAACATTTTTTTTTAAATATAAAAAATATCCTTTTGTAGATCCATAAGTTTAGTTTTCAAATATATATATATATAAATATTTTAACTATTATTTATAATTTATTTTTACTAAAAGTAGGTTATCAGCACAAAAATATTAGGTTAATTACCATGTCAAGAAAAATACTAAAACTTATTAAAAAAATTGAAAAAATATGATGCACTAGATAAAAGAATCTATATCAAGATCAATATAATTTGTTTTCTATTTTAGATAAATAAGCAATATAAAATTTGATGTCAAATGGAAACAATTATGTTTTAGTACACACACATTTTAATATTTATTTAAAAACATATATTTATCAAAATTGGAAAAGTATATCCATGCACTAAAGTTTCAAGTTATAAATACACTCAAAAATTTTGAAAGAAAAATAATAAAATTTACTATATAAAGATTGACATCTCATGCAACTTCATTTTTCAACATTTTATCCACAACAAAATTGTAGTGTAAATTTATAAAAAACTATATTCAATCTTTTTTAATTTTTTCAAAAAAATACAAACATAAAATATACTAAAAAATAAACATTTTATTTGTTTACATCATTTCAAAATTCAAAGCATATATGCACTTTTTAGTGATTCAAGTTTAAAATTTGGATCGGTGTTGGTTGTTTGTGTTGGTGTAAATAAGTATTTTGCTTATTACACTTTACCTAAGCTTACTTAGGGAATGCATATCTTTATAGGTTGCACTTGTGACACCTAGTTATTTGCATCTTGCATCTAGGTTTGTGCATACATTGAGAGATATGAGTTGGACACCTAGGAAAGTGTGTGTAGGAGAAATTCCACTCTTTGTGGTGTGATCTAGTTATCACCTTTTTATCTCCACTTTCGTGGCATGATAATTCCACCTTTGGTGGGTGATCCACCTTTCATGGAATTATCTATTATTTCTTTCTACCTACCACACACATGATTGCAAAACTCGTCTCATTCATGTCCCTTCATTGTGTCCTAGCTTTCCTTTATAAGCAAGCCTTGTACATGCTTGTAATGGTCTATCTTCATCAGCATATTCATGCATATTGAGAATACAATAATCATATTCTCTCATCTTGTCTCTCTTTTGTGCTATGTTTAGTCTCTTGATCCTATTTTTGTTTTCCATAAGTTCTTACATGGAATCAGAGCAGTTGGAGGTTCTTTGCATAGCCATTGGTGGGATTTTAGCTTGTGGGAAGGTGGTCAAGAGGAAATTATGAGGAGCAGTGTCATTTTGGTGCGTCCTAGACCAGATTTGACCTAAAATTTGGATTCAAAAGGTCGTTTCCAATTGGGATTTCCTTTCCTTTCGTCAAAATCTAACATCGGGAGCTCTAGATCGAAAAAATTCGCCAATTTGGGTATTTTTTCAATTTTTCTATAGTTCTGCAAAAAATATTCTGTCAAATTTTTTTTAGAAAAATTAAAAACCCCTTTGAAAGAAAAATTGCAAATTTTGAAAAAAAAAATTGAAATTTTGAAAAGGGGGCCTTATTGTATTTATTTGTAGAAATATTTTGTTGAAAAATTAAAAAAATGTAAAAATCAAAAAAAAAATCCACTGATTTTTTTTATTTATAAAGTTTTTATGTACACAATAAAAAAAAATTAAGTCTACAAAGTTGCAAACTTGTAGTCTGCGACCTGCATACCTATCCTACCCGAAGGTATTGTACACGCAGGTACTTTGTACCCACCACTATCAGTCGGTGTTTGGAAATTCGGCAGTCTTTTCATTCTACAGACGACAGCATTCTCACTCCTCCATCGACAATCGAGTTTCATATATATTGGCAATCTCTCTATTTCCGGCGATCTCTCTATTTCCAACGACCCCAAAACACTCCAGCAACTGCAAATATCAACAACGGTCCATATCAATGGGGCCCACAAATCGGCAGCTCCATCAAAATCTCCAGCGACCTTCTTTCAATGTCGACATCCCTCCACAAAGAATTTGCAGCGAAATCCTTCCATCAATGGTCGCTTTCAATAGTCAACGACCTCCTACTACAACCGGTGACAACTTCCATCCACCGGCAATTGACATCGGCATTCTCAGATTCTGACAATCTAGTTTCAATATCTGATAGTTGCAAAAGCAAAAGCGGCGACATCTTTCACAAACCAAGCAATCGCTTCTCAAAATTCCAACTGCTGCTCACAAAACTGGCAACCACAATATCGGTGGGATTTTTCCACCACCAGTGATCTCCAGAGTCACTGGTAGGGTTCATTGTGTAGAACTGATAGTTTGAGGAAAGTACCAACAGCATTAAAAATCGGCCAGCAAAATCCATCCACCGACGATCAAACATTCCAAACTCTAGCGTCGGCATTCACATGCAGGCAGGAAAATTCAAAGAATATTTCGCCAGTTGAACAAATATTCTAGCAACAGTCAACAAGTGATGGTGACGGCCCCAAGGCCGTCAAATTTAACCTTATGGTTCTAGTGATGGGTGGGAGACCGTCAACTTTTTTATCACATATTTCTGACATCATTTACTAAAAAAAATTCCCCCCTCACCAATGAGCTTTTTAGTTTTGCAGTTCAACTTTGAAGCTTCATAACTTGCTCATTTATCTCCTTTTTCTCAGCAATTTTTTTTTATTTGGGCTAATTTTTCATGTACTTCGCAACCATGTACTCAGTTTCTGATTTTGGTGGACATATTTTCTATAATTTTCAGTTTCTCAACTCTGTACCTGTCCAATCCTCATTTATGCAACTTTTAGGGCTCCGTACAAGTACATACGAACTCCTTTTCAGGTGCCATTTTTTTTAACTAAATGATTTTTTGTCTACTTCTTGAATCTGCAATCATTTTGAAGCGATATTGAGTGGATTTTGTACTTTCAACATATGGTCCTTTTTGGCCTATTTGGCACTTGTATTGCATAGATCTGAATTTAGGTATTTTCTTATTTGTTCTAGTCTATTCTTAGCCTACTTGTGGAAATTTTTAAATCATAAATA
>VDFB02271358.1:144634629-144724789 GCA_007258455.2 Sequoia sempervirens | reverse complement strand
TAAAAGAAGATTATAAAAAATATCATAAGGAATTACAAGAATAGGAGTTTGTAAAGTAGCCAACCCAACTGTAATAGGTAAAGTAATTACACTAAGCGGTTGCTTTGTGGTATTATCAAATCCTCAAATAAATATAAATTCATGTATTATTTGTGACTTGTCAACACACAATCTATCAAGGAGATTCACACTACAAAAATTAAGGGAAAAGCCATTATCAATAAGGGTTTGCTTTATCCCTATCTGAATGTATTGAGCAATGATCATGAAAGCTTCATTTTGTTTTTGTACTTCCAAAGGGGGGAGTTCACTTTGGTGGAAAAAAATATCAACATTTATTCCTTGGATCATGGCTATGATGCCAGTTGGTTGCGCATTAGAAGGGACAAAAACTCATTGCAAGGCTGATTGGATCATGTTGTGATAGTGAGGGAATAAGGTCCCATAATGAGATTTTAGTGGGAGTATTATTTAGTTGTTCAACAAGATTTTACTTCTTTCCACTAGGAAGACTTGGTAGTTTAGATGGGATAGGATTAGGAAAATGTAAAGGTGTTGGGGTTGGCTGCAGTGGTTGTGGATTATAGTGAGTGTTATATGTATGAGAAATGGTATTATAACTCAGTTGTTATGATACATTATTCTTAGGTGTAAAGGAAAAATTTGGGTTTTTTTTGAGGTGAAGGTTTATGTGAAGGGGGGTAAAGGATGAGTTGAGGTTGAATAATGTTAACATCCCTTAGGAAGTGAGATTCTATATTGTTATTATGGTTCGTGTCGTACATCATGATATTGTTCCTAGGAGGAGGGTTTGAGAAGAACTACTAACCACATTTTCTTGAAATTCTAAGGTTGGTTCTCCTAAAAGGACTTCATCACAAGTATAAGGATGATCAAAGGTTGAATTGTTTTTCTCAATAAGGTTTTTCTTAGGTGAAAGGGACTAACTAATATTCTCATGACTCTCATTGGTTGTGTTTTATAACATCAAATCATCTTCCTTACCACTAGGGGAGATACTAGGAGAAGAAAATGTATGCTTATCATGAGAATTTACAATGTCATGCCTTTGCTATTGAATGTCTTCCAAAATAGGATAGATAGGGGAAGGATCATAAAGAGCATTGTGGTAGACCAACACATCCTCATCATTTATAATCCTATCTTCCTCAAAATTATACTCACAATGGAAATTAAAGGTAAGGTGATGTTTAAGAATGTGTCTATGATTTCATTCTCTTGTGCTAACATATCTTCCCAAAGGGGATGAGGAGAAGGACAAACAAGATCCTCCTGATTCTCAACAATTGTGTCTTCTTTCACCAAGATACCTTCATCACTAAAAGGAGAGGTGATAGGAGAAGCAAAATTATGATCATACTAAGTATCTATGTTTGTATGGTCTTCTATCACATTATCCACACAAAGAGGGGAGATGGGAGAGGGTGTGAGTTTAAGGTTAACATTGTCATTTTCACTCTCTTGTGCTAAGAGATTCTCATAACTAGGACATGCATTGAATGAATGATGAACATGCTTATTGACTAAATTTTTCTTTGCAAACTTGGAGAAGATTGAAACTAACATTTTGAAAGAATAATCTATGCTAACTCAAAATGCAATGTAAAAGGATGAAATGAAATGAAATTTTTAGAAAATAATTGATTGATTATGCTATGTAACAATATGAGACTGCAAATGTGAAATTTAAACCATGCATGAAATAAGCTAATTTAGGCTAGATTTGTTGAAATGCATGTTACAGAAATGCAAACAACTGATGTAGCTAGGAAATGCTAGCAAACAAAAGATTAAAAATAGGGTTTTCAGCTTTGTAAAAGGTAGTTTCAGGGGTGAAAAGGGACTAATTTGCCAAAGGTGGCGAATGAGTCCCAGTATGGAATTTTTAAAGAATTTTTAGAAATTTTTGAGGGATTTTGATGTTTTTTGAGTGCTATGATGCAGACCTAAGTCAAAAATGCAAAATTTTAGAAAATTTATATGAATTTAGATGCCAATAATGCAACCTAAATGCACTTTTTATGAATGCAAAATTTGAAACCTAACATGCAAAGTAACTAATGCAAACCCTAATGCAAAGTCAATGAAAAGCTAGATATATCATGAAGGAATCCAAGAAAATTTTAGAAAAGTAGGTTCACCAAAATGAACCATAGATTTTAAGGTCAGGGATGCTATGTCTCTTTTACTCAATTAGGGTCTTTCACCTAATGGAAAGAGACAGATCCCATACCCAAAATCTAGGTGGTTCACTCAAATTAATGCAAGTATGATGAAATTATGACTAAATGAAATGATATAGGTGCAAAAAACCGATAAAATTGATTGATCAATGAATGGAAACTAAAAGAATGAAGAATGTTTGAAAACACATTGTATAATGCAAAAACACCTAGAAATGATTGCAAATTGCAACAAAACTTGACGAAACTGAAAGTGTGCACCTGGAATATGGATGGAGACTGGAAATGGATTTTGGAATTCTGCTGATGTTGATTTATAGGCCTGGTGGGACTCATTCACCATCTTGGGCGAATTAGTCCCAGTTCTACAAAACTATTCTAGAACCCGTTTCAAACAAAAGGGTATCTAAAAATGCAAAAAACCAAAAAATAACCTTAGAGTGGGACTCATTCGCCACCCATGTCAAATGAGTCCACTTTTGAATTTTTGAATATTCAAAGGTGGAATCTAGAGCTCTCGGTCTGCACTTTGATTCTCTACAGGTGTTTGCTTCTGAAACTCTGATTTTTGAACCTAAAAGTGAGTTTATATTGATATTTTTCCTTGGATAATGAAGAGAGAACTTTAATTTTTTTTTAACTTAATTCCTAATGATTTCCAAGCTTCCAGCATGCCTAAATCTGTAAACACACAAGACAAGAAAGAGAAATGTTGAATGTTAGGGCATGGGGTTTTGCCTTGGTCAAACCCCTATTAGGTAATTAAACCAAAATGATGAAGGAATGTAATGAAACATGAAATAATGGAGTTTATTACCTTTTCATGATGTTTAATCTTGAAATCCTAAATTAAAACATGAAGGATCTTCCCTTGAAGGTCTGGAAAGTGATATCTTGATGATTTGAAATGATGAAACCCTAAGTTGCTTGTCTTAAGAAGGAAGAATGATGGATGGATAATGAAGAATGAATGTGATTTATGGTTTATAGAGGTGATTTTATAGGAAATTAACCTTATTATCCCAAAAATTGGATCCCCTAAGGCCAACATGTGAAAATAATAAACTTAAATTTCAATTTTTCTCGCTCAAAGGTAAAAAATGGGCCAAATGGGTCCCACCTAGATGGGACTGATTTGGCATGAATGGCGAATGGGTCCCACATGGGACATTTTTATAGCGAGGATGCTAGGAAGTTGAAAAATAAGGTTTATATTGTGACTTTGTCGATTATTTTATCAAATATTGCCTTGGGATGCACAATATTTGTTAATAGGGGCATATTAATGATGATGTGAAGGTCAGTTAGATCTTGGGACACCAAATTCAATATGAAAGTGGATTAAATATACTTTACAACATTAAAATGAGGTCCACATAGCCTAGAAAGGCACAAGAACCAATGTGAATGTGCAAGACACAGTACAACACTAGTTTAACATTAAGTTTATTTTACAAGATTTCTAGATTAGTGTGATAATGTCATTAAACACATTTTATAATGTTGGATTAGGGAAAAATGGGTTCATTAAGTCTAGAAAAGTGTGAAAGTCCTTTACAACACTTTACAACACCTTTACAAGATGTTGTTAAATGCATTTGAAAGAGTCCAAGACCTAGTGTGGATGTGAAAAACACCTCACAACACCAAATAAGGCCTCATTAATTCCAATTTATCGTGAATTATTCCCATTTCAAGCAAGAGGTCCCTCACAACACCAAATAAGGCCTCATTAAGTCCAAGTTGGGTATACCTTGAGTTGTTGGAAATTCAAAGGGATAAAGTTGAACATATTGATCTCCTCTTAGTGAATAGAAAGGATGAGTTCCCTTTTGATGATTATAAATAATATTATGTTGAAAAGGGTCCTTAGATACAAATGGGTAATATGACTATTGGTAGAAGAAATGTAGATGGATCTTGGGATGCAAAATAACTGGCATTAATTATCTAGATGTGGAAGCACATGATACTATCCAATATCCCCTTCTCAATTTTTCATATAGCAAATAAATTAAAGAAGAGGTGATATATCACCTTCAGTAGGAACATCAAAAAATTCTTGTAGATATTGAATTGTAAAAGGTTAGATTTGTTGACCCAAAAAATCAAAATGTCCACTCAATGAGTAGAGGAAGATATTCCTCATGGGAAATAATTTTTGTAGTACTGTGATTGGATGAGGATGATTAGTCCTTTTTGTCAGGATATGACTCCATGGATAAAGTAGATACGTGTAATTATTATGATACAACAGGTTTGAAGTTTCAAGATGAATGTAATGTTGATTCATATTAGTATGAGTTTCCCACTCACAACATGAAACATTTTCAGGAAATTATCCAATAAAACCATGCCTAAGATACCATGTGTAAAAAAAAACCTTTTTAGATGCAATGGTGATGTAGGTCTAAGATAGATATCATAAAAGAGAAAGGTATGCACTTGTATAATGTGTTACTACTATTGCTAGATCAAATCAAAGAAACTGAACAATACAAGGAAATATGAGGGGGTAAAAATTAAGATGAGGAATAGCAATGTTGTGAAGAAAGTGATAGAGAAAATGAATGATCCAGTTCAGTAGTGGATAAAAAGAAAGAGAAAGGTGCTAGTAGCTCATGAAATTAGGCTTAAAAGGGAAAAAATATCAATGAAGCACAAGTAGTTTAGCCCTTTTTATTGGAGGTATAGTGTAAAGGAAATGAGTTTGAAATAGAGGAACCACATGTTCCCTCTTATAATTATGTTAAATTCATAAATGAAGTCACATTTGTTGACGTTGATCCAATATTTCTCTTGGAAAGTCATAGTGAGGAAAAAATAATTTATCCTCTCTTGTGCCCTACTCCTATTGAGAATATGAATGAGAAATCAATTATATGGAGTGAAGAAATAGCTAGTGCATACATGAACTTAAGAGAAGATATGTGTCATGAAAATGATTTAGCAATACATATCACACAATGGATTGCTCAAGTGAACTTGAAGCATAGAGAAAATTTGACGAATATGATTCTTCACTTGAAGTGTTTCATGGTTTTTACTCTTATGCTAATGGTGATGATGAATATAGGTGTATCAAATGTATGATGTAGACATGGAGCACATTAACATGTATAGAAATGCTTTATGCTAGCTGCATATTATCTTGGATCTTAATAATATTGATTATGATGAATTTCTTTGTGACAAAGGTCATACTTCTAATTATTTGTTGATAGTTTCCCTAAACTCAATATATTTACATAGGTATAGCATACATGTAGTAATTGTGTTAAGTAGCAAGAAAAATGTAAAACTAAATATTGGCATGTTTCTTAACTTGATAGGGTATATTAGCTTGAGGTATTCCAATTTCAAATGCATGATCATTTTATTTTTTTATGTTAGGCATGGTTACAATTAAGTATGCTCTTCTCTGTCATATGATATGGGGGTATTTTTATTTTTTCCTTGATTCACATGAGGTTAATGGATATAGCCTGATTGAAGAATTAAAGGGTGGATGATTTCTTTTATCCATGTATGGTGTTGTTGATCTTGTTTTTCGTTTCACCCCTACTATTGTTTGTATACATGGTACATCATGGAATAAGTCCAACACCTATTTATGGAATCCCTACAATAGTAACTTAAAAGGTGGAGTTGGACTTCACCCCTTGGGTATTTTTCATAGGTTGATGCATGTAGAAAAGAGGTTTTATTTGTTGTAATCAGGTGGTGAACCCAACTTCAATTTGAGGGAAATTAACTCCTTTGGTAGGCTTGCCTTTGAAAGAGGCAAGTATTTGAAATAGTTTATCCACAACCTTGTGCCATGGGTCCTCATTTAGGTATTTTATTGAATTTTTTTGTGTGTTTAACTTACATCCATATCTTATAATTCTTTGTGCATTCATGTCATTGGCTACAAGTCATTTTTTTTTCCTTGTATAGTTTATCTCTATTCATGTTATGTCTCATATTATTTTGTGTAATCATGACCATTGTTTATTATGATGAAGTATGACTATTTGATTCTCCTTTTGGTCTTATGTTTTTTATTTGGTCCCAAAGATATAGATTCTTATTGTGATTGCAAGAGGCAAACATCCCCAACCAAAGCTACTATTGGGACTCAATATTATAGTGCCAGTTTTTTTCTTGTTTCTCTCCTCTTGTGTGCACTTTCCTTATTTCAACTACCATTAAAATTTGATATGAGAAAATACCATATGGGTCTCCCTTGTGTTGGTGGGGTTTAGTGTTAAATAAAAGTTTCAAGTGTTTATGTTTGTTGTTGAGTTTTTTCTCTTTTCCCTTGGTTGTGGGCTTGTGGGTGGAATTGACACCTATGCACTAGGTCTCAAAGCTTTAGGTTTCCCTAGAGTATGAGCTCCTACCTTTTTTAGTCTTATTTTTATTTCTTTTAAGCTATAAGTGAGTGTGTGGACTTGGAACCTAGGGATTAATTCCTTGGGTCCCCAATCCCCTCTATTGATTTATCCTTAATACCATCCCCTTCCATGATTTATCTTCTCATGCCCTCAATTGGTGAATGGGATTGGGACCAAAGGACTTAGTCCTAAGGTCTTGTGGTCCTCACCATATTGTAAGTCCTAAAGTTTCAAAACTCTCCAAAAACTTGATACCCCCACCCAAACTCCTATGGCCTATGTCCCCCAAATCCTAAACCTCCAAGGGAACATCAAACCTTTGAACCATGTCCCAAGTGCAAGGTCTACCCTGGCCCCCAATTTTTAGTTTCCATCTTCCCTCATAGGTCTATAAGTGAATCTTGAACCTTAACACCATATTATTAGTGCAAAGTCTACCTCATGACTTGATTTGCATCCTTCCCCCTTCCTAATCCCTAGTTCCAATTTCCTCTTAAACCTTGACACCATATTATCCTAGCATGGTCCATATTCCCCACTTCCTATTGCCTCCTATTTTCTAACTTTCTTTCTCTCCTATCCTCTTCAACATATATTCTTAGGTCCCTCCTAGATTTGGAGTTTTTCTTGGCACCAATACATTTTAATTTTTTACCTTTTTGACACTTCAAAAATCGCTAAAATATCCTTTTACCTGACCAAACAACTTCCATATCACTATTAAGGCCTTGATTTTACCTCTACAATGTTCCAAAGGTGTTTCCCTTCCAAAGATCCATTGTTTCAATTATTGGATACAATTTGAATTGTAAAGGTAATTATGACATGTACGATAGCCCTACTATAATTAATGGGGTTTCCAATGTTCCTCCTACCCATGTCCACATCTATGGACACAAGTTTCTCATTTTTAAGGCCCCACTAACTTGCATGACCCCCACATGACACATTCATGGTCCAATTCTCTTCCCCCCAAAATTCTTAAGTGTAGCTAGACACCATAAGTTGAAAGCTATAAATATTGATTTGTATAAGATTAAAAGGGTTGGTTTGTGCTATTTCCAAATGCCTACATGTGCCAAGTCACTCTATGGCTGTAAACCATGTCAATTTAGTCAATTTAAAGAGAAATAACATATTTTAGAATAAAAAGGAAGTTCCTATTGTAAGTGATATTTGTAATGAAATATCTCTATTATAGTTTGTGTGTTTTCAAAGGATTTTCTTAGTTGCAACTAGGGTTTCTTCCTTGCCACATTTGTTGGAATGAGTGTAATACTATATTTGACATATATACTGATATTATAATGTATTGCAAGCCTTGTAATGGTATCTTCTATATTGTGTATGTATTTACATAGTTGTGTATTGGATTAAAAACCTATTTTGTTATTGATATCACAATATTTTGTGTATGTAAATGTACTGTTCATTTCTTTTCATGGTTTCAACTTATTTTTTCTTTGATAAATTTTTTCTTTATTTCTCAATAAATATGAACCAATCTTGGAAATATTTGACTAATCACACTCCTTTAAATGATAAAATTATTTATAATATTTTAGGATTAGAAGTAGGTTTCCTTGCACTTCTTGATTCAATGTATACCCAAGGAAATATATAAATTAAATGATGAAATAGTCAAATTTAAGTGTATTATATTTGCATTTAATGATCTGGGTTGCTCATTATTTAATATTTCTTTTATTTATTATTTATGATGACCATTATGCCTTATGTGTTCCATATTATGATGTGAATGATGGTGTCTAAGAGAATATATTGTCATGAAGGATGTGTAAGAGCATATATGAAAAATATATTGGTGTACAAGATATATTAAGAGTTTTGTAAGATAATAATTGTAGGGAGTTACATTATTGACTATGAATCTTGACCAACTTTATGACATATATGATGCAACAAAGGGTATCTTTAGAGGGACATTATAGAACCAATATGGGACACCCAATTATGTGAGTGGATTATGATGACCCATGGTTTGTGGATTACCACTGTAGTACCCCTCCATTTTGCTTATGTTTTTTGTTAGCATATTTTCACTTTGATAGACCTTGGTACTTTGTTTTGGTGTATTGATCGCTGACTTTAGAGCTACAGTGGATTTATTTTGTGATGTGTTGATACATTGTATGGTGATAATTAATTTCTGACATGCTTTATGTTAGCATAGATGATTACTTCAGATGTTATTGCTATATGTATGCTCACGGTAAAATAATTGTTAATTATTTTGTCAGTCTAATGTGATATGTATTGGTGTGGAGAACGGAGTTACATCACTTGCTTGTGAGTGCCCTGTGATTTCCATGATTTTCTCTGCACGGTGTGTTTGAATCATGGATTATATATATGTATGTTATTTGTTTGATTGCAGGATTGCAGGTACATGACACCGACTCCACCTGGTTTCACAGGTCTGAGCGTGTCAAGACTCAACATAAATGTTGATTGGGAGGTAGTAACAAGGTTTTTCCTAGTCTAGTCTCAAACCTAGTCACAGTATGTCATCAGTTTAGGTCTGGTATTTTTAGTTGTCTTGTCTAGTTTGTTTTGATTATTTGTTATATAAAGTTTATTTTGTGAATTTAATGTTAGATTAAAGTTCTTTATAATTTAATGTTTATTTAAATTAATTTTAAATTAATTAATTAAAAGCTTCGTATTTTATTTAATTAATTAAATTAGTTTATTGGTAAAATAATTTAGTCATTGAGATTAAAATTATTTTATTAAATAAATAAATAAATTGATTAAAGTTATTTTAATTGTGAGAATAGATTAAAAATAAATTAAATGTTTTGTGAGTGTAAACATCCAAATTTGACCACCTCTATATGGTCAAAATCATCGTCTTAATCATCCCTTTGCTCTCTTAAAATCATCCTCTTTGCCAATATTAATTAAATCATTCATTTAATTAACATTGTGCTTCTTGCATAGAGTTTTCCAAAGTATTTAATTTAATAAATACTTTTCCCCTATTTAATTTAGGCATATTATCCTTTGGAATTTTAAATTTACTTTTAAATTCCCTACTTTCTCTCTCATGTGTCACATCCTCCAACTTTTGCAAGTTGGCCTCTAACCCCTCTTAGCAATATAACCCTCTTTCTTATTCATAATTAATTTATGATTAAGATGTGCACACCCCTAATCACCATTAGGGTCCCATCCTCCATAATTTCCCACTTGCCTCTAATAAGTCCTTAATTAGTCTAGGCAAGTATTTGCACAACCTTAATCACATAATTAGGTCATCTCTAATCCCCACATTATTTATGGAATGTGTCCTTAGTCAACCCTATTAAAAGCTTTCTCTTTTTGAATAAGGCATCTCCATTCCCCATGTGAATTTTTAATTCACATTTAATCCCCCAATGCATTTAAGGAATTTTAAATTCCTTCTCTCTTCCCTATGAGAATATTTGAAGAATTTTTAATTCCCCACATGTCCTCTCACCCACATGGGGACAAGTACCTCATTTATGAGATCTTGTCCCAATCCCAAGGTACTATGTACCCTCTCCATGTCATGTACTATCCTTCCACCTCATGTCCACTTCACCCTTTTTAAGCCATATCGCATGCCACATGTCAAGATGTGAGAGCTTGTGAGTTCTCAACTCACCTTAGCCCTATATCTTGATCTTGGTGGCTCAATCTTGATTGTCCATTTCTTTAAAGAACTCCAAAATCTCTATAAATACCCCCTCTTTTTCTCTTTTTGGGAGAGATCATGCATTGTAGCCAAACTCTTGCACATTTTTCTAGAATCCATACTTAGCCATTTTCATGCTTGTACCCACTTGTATCCATCTTCACATCATCATCTAGCTTGCATCTCTTGCCATCGAAGGAGCATACAACACCAAGGATCGAAGGGCCAACCAAAGGATCGAATCAAGACAAGGTAAAAGGTTTCATTTTGTCATCTTTATTTTGTGTTGAATCCAACTAGGCTAATATTGAGGTGTAGGTTGCTTTTAGTGTTATTTTGCATTACTTTGTTGCTGCTCATTTTCTAGCACCTAATTTCAACCTATCACATTTCTGGCACGCCCGGTGGGACCCACAAATGGGTCTCTTGCTTTCACATTTGCTTTTTTTGACTTTTTGCAAGTATAGGTCATAGAGGGGCGGACCCGACCTAACAGACAGGCGGACTTTCCCTCCACAGGTGAACCTGACCCTCTCCAGGGGCACGCTTGCTCTCCCTAGATTGTAGAAAGTGGATTTTTGAAAAAATTTCACAAAGGGGCGGACCCAACCTAACAGACAGGCAGACCTGACCCTCTCCAGGGGCGGACTTGCCCTCCCCAGATTGTAGAAAGTGATTTTTTGAAAAAAATTCATAGAGGGGCAGACCTAACCTAACCCACAGGTGGACCTGACCTAACAAACAGCTGGATTTTCCCTAGACAACCAAATCTGCCCTCACATATAGGCAGATTTTCCCTAGACAACTTTTTTGAAAAGGTAAAATTTTAGTTTTTTAGCGATTTTTTGACTATTTTAAGGGTTCTTACCCCCTAATTAGGAATATAGTTTAATTAAAAGGTGTCAATCAACCTTGTATGTTGTGTTTTTGGGTGAGCTATTTGACGTATCCAATCCCCTTGCGCCATTCGGCGATCCTGGGTGACAAGAAATTATAACTTACCATGTTTTTGAATCTACCTTTTTTACTTTTCTTAGTGGGACCTTCTTGGGGATTTCATCACCCCAAGGGACAATTCCAACCACACGTACCAGTGGGGTATATAAAGGGGGGAGAGCAAAAGTTGTACCTCAATCCAACCACATTGTAATTAGCGAAGCATCAGGATGATGTAAAGAGTTGGTTCGAGCCTTCTAGGTTCCCGACTCATGCTTGTAATGGGTTGGTGTTCATAGTTTGGGCCTCACGGACCAAGTGTATATCAATGACTCCCTAGTAACCATGTCCATCCTAGATTAGAGGACTTTGTTGACCATATCCTCTCTACTAGACTTAGGCTTGTGATTGTCTAAATTGTCTTCTTTGTGTGAAACTAGTGATTGTCTACTTTGCTTCACTTTGCCATAGCCTTTTGATTGATGGTTGTTGTGTCTTCAGTCCTTTGCCTTGGTATTTTTTGTCAAAAGTCAAGTTAAACCCTCCTTGGGTGGACTTTCCCTCATCCAAGGGTAGACCTGACCTAAAAACCAGTCCTTTGGAGCCTGTTTTGGTGGATTTTGACCAACTTTTGCTCCTTGGGCGGACTTGCCCTCATCTAGGGGTAGACCTGCCCTATTAATAGTCCTTTTGGAGTCAGTTTTGACCTCATTTGGTCAGTTTTTTCTCCTTGGGAAGACTTTCCCTCATGCAGGGGCCGAATTGACCTTCAAACCAGGCCTTCTAGAGTCAATTTTGACCTCATTTGGTTAGTTTTTGCTCCTTGGCTGGACTTTCCCTCATCCAGGGGTGGAATTGACCTTTAAATCAGTCCTTTTAGAGTCAGTCTTAACCTCATTTGGTCAGTTTTTGCTCCTAGGGGGTGGATTTTGACCAACTTTTGCTACTTGGGCGGACTTGCCCTCATCTAGGGGTAGACCTGCCCTATTAATAGTCCTTTTGGAGTCAGTTTTGACCTCATTTGGTCAGTTTTTTCTCCTTGGGAAGACTTTCCCTCATGCAGGGGCCGAATTGACCTTCAAACCAGGCCTTCTAGAGTCAATTTTGACCTCATTTGGTTAGTTTTTGCTCCTTGGCTGGACTTTCCCTCATCCAGGGGTGGAATTGACCTTTAAATCAGTCCTTTTAGAGTCAGTCTTAACCTCATTTGGTCAGTTTTTGCTCCTAGGGTGAACTTGCCCTCATCCAGGGGCGGAATTGACCTTCAAATCAATCCTTTCAGAGTTGATTTTGACCTCATTTGGTCAGGTTTTGCTCCTTGGGCTGACTTTCCCTCATGTAGGGGTGGAATTAACCTTCTATCCAGGCCTTCTAGAGTCAGTTTTGACCTCATTTGGTCAGTTTTTGCTCCTTGGCCGGACTTTCCCTCATCTAGGGGTGGAATTGACCTTTAAATCAGTCCTTTCAGAGTCGGTCTTAACCTCATTTGGTTAGTTTTTTCTCCTGGGGTGGACTTTCCCTCATCCAGGGGCGGAATTGACCTTCAAATCAATCCTTTCAGAGTCGATTTTGACCTCATTTGGTTAGTTTTTGCTCCTTGGGCTGACTTTCCCTCATGCAGGGGCAAACTTGACCCTTGATCGATCAACTTTTTATCCACTTCGCCAGTCAGAACCTTTGTTCTGCCATCTTGATCACTCCTCTTCTCATTTTCGACATCCACACACCCATTTTGAGAATCTATAAACCCATTCAGAACCTACGTTCTAACTATCTTTTTCATCTTGCAAACCATCGATATCCCACTGAAACCTCGTTAAAGTGGTTATCCAAGTTGACCTAGGTTTTCATCTCTAATCGTCATCCATCAAAACCAACTTTGGATTGTCATCTATCCTACGTCGGTCATCCCTATCGGCCCAATCAATCCACTTCCATCTCAAGTTGGATTCGGTGCCATTATCATACATAGCCTCTTTGTTCAATTAATCAACACCTAGCATTATTGAGGATCACTCTTAGACTTGGTTCCACATCCCAATCACTATCCTTCATCCTAGTAAATCATCAATCTAAATCGGATCATTGCATCATCCCATTTAGATCGGCTCATTGTCTAACGATCAACCCAATCCACTTCAGTTAGATCAAATCAATCTCATCGAGTTCTAACCTCTATGGCTATTTAATCATCTAATCAAACTAGTCCGGCTAAGCCACACCTTTTTTGGCTAATCGATTATAAAATCAAATCAGTCCTCTCATCACCAGGGTCATCCTAATCCATCGTATCATCTTGCATGCCCATTTAGACCCTATCACAAACAAGGAAAATGGCCGAACAACAGTCCCAACCAAACATCCCTCAAGATCTGAATAACCTGGCCAATGCCCCACAAGACCCCAATAACAATGTGAACATCTTTCGGGATCCACACAATGGAACATCATCACAATCCAATATCAATGGTCAAAACACATCCCCCCCAGAGATGAAAACATGGTTATCCAACCTGAGGTTACATTTGAGGAACACTTTAGTAACCTGGTCAATGTGCAAATGACTGATCTATAAACTAGGACGTTAAATTTTTCCAAAACTTAATCCAATTATAGATTTAATTCCCAATCCAATAGTAATGCATGATTATGTATCTTAATCGTTGAAATTATGAAACTGAGAAATCCTTTCAAACACTTTAAATCAATTATCTCTAATAACATTCATGAGAGAGCATAATACCGAAATAAATGAGAGAACAAGAAAGAGATAGAAGAGAGACATAAACAACTTGATAACGGAGTTCGCTCAATTTGAGCTATGTCTCTGGGTCTGCTTCTCAACATTGGACTGCTTTATTGATATCACCAACCTTCAATAGCTTCTTACAATATCCAAGCTTTAATCACTCACAATCTCTCTTTGCAATTTTACAATTTTTGGTGTAATCAACCCCTTGTAATTTCTCTCCCAAACATTCCTCCAAAGAGTATAAAATTTTCTCTCAAAAAACACATCCAAATTATTTCTCCACAAAAATGCATAAAGGCCCTATCACATCACCTTCTTTTATACATAAATTTTGCATATGGGGTTAAAAACCACCATAATAAATAAAATAACAATTTAACCCCCCTCCTTTGGCTTTTATAATTATAAGACTTACAAAAAAGACACTAACCCGTTTATATAAAACAATAACTTCCCCATTTTAAAAATAAAAACATTAAACAACCTCTTAATAAAACATTTGGAATTTGTTTTTTAATCCCTTGTCTTATTATATTCACCGGCTATTTGAGTTTATGGGGTTGAGTTTAAAAATAAAATAATAATTTAGTGTTATTTTAGGAGGTTTTGTTTATTTTTTATGAGTTCATTTCATTGATTTTAGGAGATTTGGATCCCACCAAATCCGGTTGGGATCCCACAAAATCCGATGGATTTTTGTGAGATAAAATAATCCTCCACACCTTATTTTCAAAAATAAAGCATGGTACGTGAATTTTGTGATATTTTTGCCACATCACCTGCAACTCCCACGTCACCATCTAGTCAATTGCCATGTCACATGCTGACATCATCATTTTGACTAAAACTTTGACTGGCTCTATTTTCCTCATACGGACTCCATTTTCAAAACCGAGGATAGTTCCAGAATCAGCACGACAAGCACTATGACTTGGTGTCATTTTTGCTTGGATTTGAGACAATCAAATTTCACCTTTTTGAATGCTTGATTCGCTTGTTTGACCAAACCTTTGACCAAGCATAACTCTGACATATGACCTCCTTTTGATGCAATTCAGGTTGTGTCGGGATCGTGTTAGCAAGCTCTATCCAATGATTTCAAGTTTGAGAGATTTTGAGACTATGATATTTTTGAGATTCTTGGATCCTCTTGGATCATTCCTCCCCATTGAGAAGCTTTTGGAACTCCAAAAGGTCTATTTTCAATTTAAGTGAGGGCATTTTTGCCTCACTTGCTCGGTATCATCTGTTCTTCCTTCTTGGAACCTATGCATCTGACTCATCACAACAACAATCAAAACTACACTGATATTGTTAAGTACATTATCCATATACACATCCACATTCAGTGTTTCTGCTACCAACCATACACTGCTAAGAAGTAGAAGGCTGAATAACAAAACTAAATTTGCAGATGAGAAAAAGAATGTACCAACATCATGCTTGTCTTTCATAACTAGAACAACCTCAGGCAATGAAACTTCTTGTGGTATAGACATAAGTGCCAAATTTTTGCTTGCATTAACTACCCTTTTCAATTGCCCCATTGTCACAAAAGATCTATTAGTCTTAATTGGATTAGAATGCATAATGTATTCAATTCCTTCCTTAAATAAATGATACTGATTATGTTCCCTATAGAAGATTTCCTTTCTATCATATAAGTATGGGCTACCCAACACAATGCCACAAATATCAAGTGGAACCACATTAAATTCAACCTCATCTATAAACTTAGATGTTATTGTAAATCTCAAATTGCATTGCTTAGTTACTTGCAATCTATTATCATTGCACACCCAACCTAATGGATAAGGTTTCTTATGTGGCTTTGTTTCCAATCCCAACTATTTAACAACTTCTTCTAAAATTAAATTAACTTGGGACCCACTATCTATCAGTGTATCAATCTTAGTGTTCTTAGAAATCACCCTTATATGAAACAATTCACATCTTTTGTTATCTTTAGGAACAACATGACTTTTAGAAGTAGAAGCACATGAAACATTAGTGGCAGAATCATTACCATCAAAAGCTTTACCTTTCAAACCCACAACTGTTATCTTTGTTTCATCATCAAAATCTGATCCAAGATCCTGAATGATAGTTGTAGCTTTTTTCTTTCCTTTACAATCCTTAAACCACTTTGGCTTCAATTTTGGATGCAATTGCCAACACTTCGCATCTGTGTGCCCATTCTTTTGACAATGTGAAGTAGGCTTTTCACCTTCCTCTTTCTTCACGGTGGATACTTTCTTCTCCTTTCCCTTTTTATTTCCTTCAGTTGGAGGAACAAATTCCTTCTTTGAACTGAAACTTATGTTCCTTCCACCTGCTTCAATATGGGTTGCTTGTACACACACTTCATCAAAGCTAGATGGATTAAACATCAAGATTGTATGTTTCAAATGTGAATGCAAACCACCTATATAATTTAATAAAGTTTCTTGTGTATAAAGAGGAATTCCAAGAGTGAGTGCTTTCTTCCTAAACACTTGTGTATACTCTTGCACCATTTGTTCTTTACCTTGTCTCAGATTTTTCCAATCCATAACAACTTGTTGCATATAACCCAAAGGATAAAACTATTTCTTTAAAGCAAAAGTAAACTCATACCAAGATGAAATGATTTTACCGTGTGTAGCAAGATCATCTTGAATCTTACTCTCCCACCAAACCAATGTAGTGCCTCCCATTCTAAGAGTAGCTAGCTGTATTTTGGAAGAATCATCCAAGATCTATTGAACCCTGCAATACACTTCGATCTGCTTAAGCCAGTTATCCAATTTTTCTGCATCCAATTCACCATTATACATAGGCAACTCAAATTTAACATCCAGTTTTAACAAAGGGGTTTGCACAACTTGTTTCTTTTTAGAAGAGTTAGACAAAGAAGAAGAAGACGATGAAGAAGATGAAGAGGATGGGGATGGAGGTTCAGGAGGGTCACCACCACCTCCTACTCCTTTACCTTTGTCTTCTTTTGAAGTAGTTTCATTTTCCTCCTTCTTTCTGTTCTTGTCTTCCTTTCTCTTATGTCGTTCTTGCCTCTCTTGGAAAATAACTTCCACCATAGCTTTCATTTCAAGAAAAGCTTTCTAGAAAGCTTTCTCGTCAAGCTCTATAGAACTTTGTTCACCTGCCATCTCTGATTGTGGAAAAGTCCTTCGTTTCCCAATCTCTGGGTTGAATTCTGTAAGTGCACCTTCTCCTTGCTTCAATTTCAACATGGTTAACATTCACCACTTGCAATTTTCCTGTTAAACTGCTCTGATACCAACTTGATCTGTAAACTAGGGCATTAAAGTTGTCCAAAACTTAATCCAATTACAGATTTAATTCTCGATCCAACAGTAATGCATGATTATGTATCTTAACCATTGAAATTATGAAACTAAGTAATCCTTTCAAACACTTTAAATAAATTATCTGTAATATCATTCATGAGAGAGCATAATACCAAAATAAATGAGAGAGCAAGAAAGAGATAGAAGAGAGACACAAACAACTTGATAATGGAGTTCGCTCAATTTGAGCTACGTCTTCAGGTCCGCTTCTCAATGTTGGATTGCTTTATTGATATCGCCAAGCTTCAATAGCCTTCTTACAATATCCAAGCTTTAATCACTCACAATCTCTCTTTGCAATTTTACAATTTTTGTTGTAATCAACACCTTGTAATTTCTCTCCCAAAAATTCCTCCAAAGAGTATAAAATTTTCTCTCAAAAAACACATCCGAATTATTTCTCCACAAAAATGCATAAAGGCCCTATCACATCACCTTTTTTTATACATAAATTTTGCATATGGGGTTAAAAACCACCATAATAAATAAAATAACAATTTAACCCCCCTCCTTTAGCTTTTATAATTATAAGCCTTACAAAAAAGACACTAACCCGTTTATATAAAACAATAACTTCCCCATTTTAAAAATAAAAACATTAAACAACCTCTTAATAAAACATTTGGAATTTGTTTTTTAATCCCTTGTCTTATTATATTCACCGGCTATTTGAGTTTATGGGGTTGAGTTTAAAAATAAAATAATAATTTAGTGTTATTTTAGGAGGTTTTGTTTATTTTTTATGAGTTCATTTCATTGATTTTAGGAGATTTGGATCCCACCAAATCCGGTTGGGATCCCACAAAATCCGATGGATTTTTGTGAGATAAAATAATCCTCCACACCTTATTTTCAAAAATAAAGCATGGTACGTGAATTTTGTGAGATTTTTGCCACATCACCTGCAACTCCCACGTCACCATCTAGTCAATTGCCATGTCACATGTTGACATCATCATTTTGACTAAAACTTTGACTGACTCTATTTTCCTCATACAGACTTCATTTTTGAAACCGAGGATAGTTCTGGAATTAGCACGATAAGCACTACGACTTGGTGTCATTTTTGCTTGGATTTGAGACAATCAAATTTCACCTTTTTGAATGCTTGATTCGCTTGTTTGACCAAACCTTTGACCAAGCATAACTCTGGCATATGACCTCCTTTTGACGCAATTCAGGTTGCATCAGGATTGTGTCAACGAGCTCTATCCAATGATGTCAAGTTTGAGAGATTTTGAGAATGTGATATTTTTGAGATTATTGGATCCTCTTGGATCAATGACATATTGCCTTCTTGAAAAGCATGGTGAAGAAATCTTGGCTCACTTAATTGACAAGGGTGTCAAACTGCCATTAGGTGTTGACCTATCCAAGTACGGCGGTTCTGCACCTAATATATCCCAAGGTTCACACAATGTACCAAGTAGTTCATAAACCCCCAATATTCCTTTCGTGGAAGGTTGGCACCAACTGGAATTCGGCAACACCATTCTGTATCCTGTTGGAAATCCCTCGCATCCCGCAATCTCAGTCTTAGGGACATCCCAAACTGTTGATCTCAATGATCCTTTTGCCTTTGGCATGCCACAAAATGTCCCACAACAACAACCACTAATGCTACCAGCACCACCTCCGTCAAATCCACCTCTTGCCAACATTGGGGGTAGCCCTTTCACTACATTGCCTCCACCTTTTGGGACCCTAAACCAATGGTCACCTTCATATGCATCCCTACAACTGCCTCAATCTAATCTACCCCCTCCAAATGCCCCCTTCGGTACCCAACAACCCCCCTTGCAAAATCCCCCTACATTATCCCAGCCACCCCAACAACAACAACCACTATTTCCCTCGCAACAACCACCATATCAGCCGCAAATCAATCCATCTTGACCTCCCACTCAGACCATATCTCCTTTCCTCGTGTCCATCCTACAACTGCGGGCTTAAGCACAATACAACATGTCTCAACCCACACAACATCCCACATTACACCAACAACCTCCACATTATCCTTACTACCCACATCAGTCCCAACAACAACCACCTTATGCGGCCTCCCAACAATCACATCAATTCCCTCATTATCAATAGGTCAATTCACAACATCACGTCCAAGCTCCTCAACAACCCACCTCACACTTGTATCAAAAAAATCCATATTATACCCTGCAACCACAACCCACATATCAACAAAATCCCTCGGCATACCAACAAATGATGTCATCACTCCCCCATCCAAACCCATATCTAAACAATTTGATGCTCTCCCAATAGGATCCTCTATCGTCCTACCATCTATATCCATCCACCCAACCACTCGTCAACTCAGATTTGCTAGAAATTAAAGCTAATTTGAGAGATCTTTAGGTAGGGATCGACAAATAATCATTCAAATTCGAGGACATATGCCCATATCCATTTGATCCCTCCATGTCATTGATCCCCTTCCCTAAACATTTTGAAAACAAAAATTTGACAGATACAAGGGGAACAAGGATCCCAAGGCCCACTTACAGGAGTTTTACTCCCAGTGTCAAGAAGTTATGCATAATGACAACAATCTTTTGCGCCTGTTTCTGTGAAGTCTGACAGGAATTGCTCTAGACTAGTTCATGACCCTCGAAAGAGGATCCATAAAATCTTTTGCGGACCTGTCAAAAAAGTTTGTCTCTTACTTCTCCTTCAATTTGGAGGACACAGACACCTTAGATCTCCTCAAAGAGAAACAATGGGAGGGGGAAACCTTTTCTAGCTATCTTCAAAGGTGGTGTGCGTTAGCAAGCCGAATGAAAACCCCTCTAAGAGAGAAGGACATGGTCACTCTCTTCATGGAGAAATCTCATCCTGACATGGCCCATAACTTTAGGTTACATTGTGTCACCACTTTCACAGAGCTAGTGGAAAAGGGAACTATCCTTGAACGTGCCCTTGTCGCCAAAGGACACATCATAATACATAACTAGGATAAAGAAAGGTCATTCAATGACAAGCCACGATTTTGGAACAAGAACAAGAACATAGTAAATGATGGTGTCACTAATACTAAACATGTCCAAGTGGCTAATACATCACAACGACAACAACCATTCGTACCTAAGGCCATATCGGTACATATCGGTACCACAGGGAGCACCTCGTCCTCCTCAATAGTCAAATTAGAACAATCAGGGGAACACAAAATGTCAATATGCTTAATTAGGAGAACCCCTAAGTGTTGTCTTCAATAAATTGTTACAAATCAATTATCCAATCACGTACCTTGTCACCAAGCCACTAGACAAATCCAAGCCCAAGCCTGCATGGTTTAGAGAAAATGAATATTGTGAGTTCCATAAAATCAAAGGACACTCTTTGAATAAGTGTTGAGGTCTAAAAAACTATGTCCAAGATCTCATTGATCGAGGTGATATCAAGGTTGACCCCAGTCAAGCTTCATCATCCAATGCTCAATTGTAGATATATCAAAATGCCTTTCCAAACCATAATCAAGGCCCGAGCACCTCCAATAGTAATCCCCAAGACAACATCACAAATAACGTGAGATATAAGAACATACCCCTCAATTATGAGGGTATCATTCATTACATTGAGCAGGTAGAACCCTGTGTATCCATGATACATGTCAAAGCCAAAGATCCTCAGTGTACTGTTACTACACGGTGGGCTTGTATCACTATCCCTGCAGCCACCACACCCACACAATCAACTCCTGTAAGCTCTTAGTACAACATCCTTGGTCACTTAGGAAAGACCCCTGCTCATATCTCCAATTTGGATTTGCTTAATTCTTCCCCTGTACATCAAGAAATCCTCAACAAAGCCTTGCAAGAAACTCATGTACCTAACGACATCGACCCCACACAGTTCCAAGCTTTGGTAGGACACCTAGCTTTATCTTATTAACTCCACTTTAGCCTAAATGACATGCCAAATATCGATGTCAATCATAATCGCCCCTTGCATATCGAAGTCATAGTTTCCCGCCATAAAATAAAAAGGGTCTTGGTAGACAATGGCTTTGCCCTCAATTTGTGTACTCTGAAATTCATAAAATAGGTGGGGTATACTCAAGTAGATTTAAGTAATTAGATCATTATGATCAAGGCCTATGATAATGCACAAAATTCAGAGGGAATTATCAGTCTTCCCATCCAAGTGGGACCTGTGGTTCAATACACTACCTGTCATGTCCTTGATCTGGACTTGCCATATAATCTCCTCTTTGGCCATCCATGGCTCCATACTATGCAAGCCATCCCTTCCAAGTACCATCAATGCTTAAAATTCCCAGTCAATAGACAAGAAGTCACCATCTATGCGGATCCCCAACCATTTGAGTATTGTCACGCTTTAGAAGCGTCATTTCCCCATTTACATTATTGTCCTGGGGTTGAAATTGGGCATCCTCGTCATCATCTGCTAATCCACCCTCCATCACAACAACCACTCCATCTTCCATTGCTGATCCCATAGTTGCAAAAGTCCAGATCATTGACAAGGGGTGTGGTGAATACGAAATGCATACTGCTCTTAATGTAGCAACCATGCCGATGTCACTGCATGAATATGGTCAACCTTCACATGCTACTCCAAAGGAAGACAAGAGTGTCACCTTCAATGGTAAAAACATCCCTACCACCACTTTCAAGTCCCCTAGTATCAAGATAGATGCACCATAAGAGGATATAAGTCAATGGGTATATCAAGAAGAACCCCAACCAAATCCCCCTCTAAAGGAATATTTTCAAGAAGCATATCCTTGGTCAGCTAAGTTTGCAGAAAAGTATAACTACCAAGGTAGGGGCCTAGGTAAAGAAGAATAGGGGTGGTTGCAACCTATTGATACATCAAAGCTGTCGAAGAACATAGGCATCGGATATGACAAAAAATAGAAAGGCCTTACAACATCGTCTAGTACCTCCAATAGTGTTGCCGTGGACAATGGCTCATTGGAAGACATACATGAGGAGGAATCCATCATATGTGCATACGATGATGTCGATCACACTGACCTATCATCCATGTTCGAATGCCTATCGGTCTGCACCATTAGCCTATCCCTTCACCACCCTGAGCTCATTGATTGGAACCTACGTAATAGCACACCTGCCAATATGTTTGCGGATACATATGTCAACCTTATGGGATTGGGGGAGGATGAACACTCCATTCGTAAAAATGAAAATAAGAAAAATAAAAAATGGTCATCTAGTGGAAACCTCCTTGAGGCACTTCCTGACATTGAAAAAGTAAAAATAAAAGACACATCTAATGGTGAAAACCTCGAGGAGGCACTAGAAGATGGAGATGTTCATCTTCCCCTTGTGGGAACTCAGTTATTTGCCCGATCATCCATTTTAATTGAGGAGACTCAAGAAGTTAATCTAGGTACTGCTGAAAATCCTAAGATCACATATGTAGCTAAATCACTCTCAAAGCAAGAGTATCTAGTCATCGTGCAACTACTCCACGAAGGAATCATTAAATTTGCTTGGTCATATTCAGACATGCCTGGCTTAGAGACATTCACCCATATGCCAAGCCTATCAAACAAAAGCTCCACAAGATGCATCCACAAGTGGCATTGTTAGTCAAGGAGTTGGAGAAGTTATTAGATGTAGGTTTTATTAGACAAATTGACTACTCTGAGTGGATCTCCAATATAGTACCAATTGCCAAACCAAATGGAGACATTCAGATTTGCATAGACTTCGAGGATCTTAATAAGGCCTGCCCAAAAGATGAATTCCCTCTACCTAACATTGACATATTGGTCAACCTCATGGTAGGGCATGAGATGCTATCCCTTATGGATGTCTTCTTTGGTTATAATTAGATTTGAATTGCACCTGAGGACCAACACAAGACCGCCTTCACAACACCTTAGGGTACCTTTTCCTACAATGTTATGCCCTTTGGTCTCAAAAATGTAGGGGCAACCTATCATAGGGAAATGACAGTCATCTTCCATGACCTCATCCACATCATCATGGAGGATTATGTCGACTACTTGTTAGGGAAATCTAGAACGTGAGCTGAACATCCTACTGTCCTGAAAAAGATCTTTGAACGGTTAGAGCATTACAAGTTGCGGCTAAATCCAAAAAAGTGTCTTTGGGGTTACCTCGGGAAAACTATTGGGTTTTATAGTCTCTCGAAGGGGTATTGAAGTTGATCCCGCCAAGGTGAAGGCTATTCTGGACATGCCACCTCCACGCAATCTAAAGCAACTAAGAAGCCTCTAGGGGAAGATGCAATCCATCCACCGGTTCATAGACCAACTTGTAGACAAGTGTCAGCCATTCACTCATCTTCTTTAGAAAGACTCCACCTTCTGATGGAACCAACAGTGTCAGATAGGTTTCGATAAAATCAAGGAATATTTAGCTCATCCACTGATCTTGATGCCACCTATTCCAAGGAAACCCCTCCTGCTTTACATCTTTGCCACTCTAGTCACCCTGGGGGCATTGTTGGCACAACATGATGAGTCATCTAAAGAGAGAAATCTATTACATCAGTCAGACACTGGTCGGCTATGAATTAAACTACTCTCCCATGGAAAAGGCCTACCTCATGCTAGTCTTCAGCACACAGAAATTTTGACATTCCATGCTCAGCCATCTAGTCAAATTAATCGCTAAAATTGATCCACTGAAGTATTTGTTATCTAGAACCACTTTGACTGGCCGCATGGCCATGTGGGTCATGCTCCTAAGAAAATTTGACATAGAGTATGTAGAACAAAATGCCATTAAGGGACAGGTCATAGCTGATCAGTTGGCCAAGGCACCATTAGTAGATGCTTACCCTCTGGACACTGAATTCCTAGATGAAGAAGTCTACACAGTTATAGAAGCACTAGGCTAGACGCTATATTTTGATGGCTCATACACTCATAATGGATCAGGCGCAAGGATTTTATTAATTACCCCTCAAGGTGACTACATTCCAAAATCATTCAAGATAGCATTTCCATGTACCAACAACATCACAGAGTACGAGGCCCTCCTCACCGGCCTCCGAATTTCTAAACAATGGCATATAACTCACCTGAAAGTCTTTGGTGATTCATTATTAGTCATCAAGCAAGTTAATGATGAATTCCTCACAAAGGATGATAAAATGTTACCCTATAAGCACATGGTGGACGATTTCAAGAAATATTTCACTTTTATACAATTTGACCAAATTCCTCAGGTACAGAATAAATAAGTAGATGCAATGGCCACTATCGGTTCCTTGATTGACATGCCTAAAGACTAAACATAATGTAAGTTTCTTGTTGAACAGATTTTAATCCTTGCATATGATATTCTTGAGACTGATATGGTGTGCAATATTGTCAGTCTTGCCTCCCCCTAGTACTAGGACATATATACCTATCTCCATGATAATATCATACCCCCAAAACTTACACACAATCAACAAAAATACTTCGTTCACCACTCTTCTTGATACATCATTGTTGGTGATACAATTTATCATCGCGGGTATGATGGAATCCTCCTTAGGTGTTTGAATGAGACCAAAGCCCACATGACACTAACAGAGGTACATGGTGGTGTTTGTGGGGCTCACTCAAATGGTATGGCTTTGGCCAAAAGAATTCTCTGAGCAGGACATTACTGGCCTACATTAGAGCATGATGCTTGTGAATTTGTGAAGAAGTGCCTTCCTTGCCAACAACATGTAGACTTGATTCATGCTCCAGCACAGGACCTTCAACCCCTCCTGACACCATGGCCATTCTCTCAATGGGGTTTCAACTTGATTGGTAAGATTCACCCACCATCATCTAATGGCCATACATTCATAATCACTGCAATTGAATACTTCACTAAGTGGGTGGAATCCATGCCACTCTCATAGATCACCGATAATCAGATCTCAAAGTTTATCCTTTACCATATTCTCTACAGATATGGTATCCCATCCACCATCCTTTCTGATAATGGAAAACCCTTCAAAAACTAAGACATGAAACACCTCTGCGACACTTTCCATATCCAACATCGTTAGTCAATGCCTTATTACCCCTAAGGTAATGCTTAGGCAGAAGCAACTAACAAAACCCTCATCCACATCCTTAAAAAGGTCATCAATAGCACTGATCGAGATTGGCACCTCCATATTCATCCCACCCTCTTGGCATATCACACCTCCATTCACACCCCTACAGGGGCCACTCCATATTCTTTGGTCTATGATGCTGAAGCCATCTTTCCAATCGAAGTTGAGATCCCATCACTAAGGATTTCCCTAAAAAATCTTATCAGTGAGGAGGACGCTCGTGTTGCATGGCTTGCACAACTAGAGTTACTTGATGAAAGAAGAATCAAAGCATACGATCACCTGCAAGCATACCAAAACTGCCTTAAGCCTCACTACAACAAGAAGGTTCACCCTCAATAGTTTTAGGTAGGTGATCTTTTCCTCAAAGAGAATCAACGTACTCAGCAAGACAGGGACAAGAAGGGAAAAATTGAGCCAAAATGGTTGGGGCCCTATATCATAGCCGCCAAATATGGATCTGGGGCATACAGGTTGACTACTCTTGAAGGTGAGCCCCTTGACGAACCCATCAACATCATGCATCTAAAGAAGTTCTACACCTAATTCTACTTGGTAACCCCACCTATCAAAAAAATAAAAAATAAAAAAATGAGAAAATCCAAAAATAGTAAAGAGAAATAAGTTCGTTCTATGGTGAAAATCACCTTTCAGTGGCGCCTTGGATAAGTATGGATGGTGAAAACCTGGTAACATGCATCATCCGTAGAGGGCTTAACCATTATCTACCTAGCATCCTAGTTATTCTATGCTTTCATCCCCACTATCGTCTTCATTCATCCCATCCTTGGCCGCTTGGTATATTGTGTTTAAGCATTGGATGACCTGTCTAGCCTATCCCCCCATCTTGAGCTTTTTAGTATCTCACTCTGAGTATATGTCATTTATCTCATCGGCGGTCGGTCTATGTTGTCACATGGGTTCATCCATCGTGTCGATCGTCATCTAGATCTCATCCTGTCATGCCACTTGTTGAACTACATTGCCCCTGCGATGTCACGTAGGCAAGGATGATCATTTGATTTTCCCCCGAGGCATTCTGACCATCATGTCTTGGTCATCTGTCATTCACCTTCATCATCTTCTTTCTTCTTTATCCATGGTCTTTTCATGAACTACGAGGATCTGCGCTTTCACGTAGGCAAGGCTAATCTCCGATTGACCCCCGAGCCCCTAGGTCTGTAGGATATGTCTGTCTGTGTCCTTATCTAGCTCATTATTCTCAATTAAACTCCCCTATTATCAAGAGATTTGGTTAATGAAAAATATCTAGCGTCAAACCGGGTTATTCTAGTTTAGTATCCATCTCCGGTCTCAACAGGATGTGTCCTTCCTAGCAAACCTCATCAACCTCATCCATCACCTTGATCCTAGGGCAAAGGACATTTTGATATTGATTGTGATCTTTTGATGTTTTGGAATTTATTTGGCATTTAAGCTCACTATCAACACTTGTCATGGTCACCTTGATCCAGCATATCATGGTGTACTTTGACTAGTCAACATAGGGGTTTATCTTGGTCTTTTCTTTGTTGCTATCTTCTTGGTTGTCCCATGTAGTACCCACCAAGATCCTTGATGTCTTGTGTTACGCTGGGGCATCCTTGTGTGTTTATGGTTATCCCAATACCTGGCCCGACCAAGGTCATCATGACCTTGGGGGTGTTGGGGTAGCCCTTTTTGTTTATTGTGTTTGTTTCATGCATTGGATTCCAACTTGCCTTGGTCTTATATATCAGGGTATCCAGTATCCTATGCTATAGCAAAAATCAGTGCTCCAAAGATGGTGACTCATATTAGGATTGCATTTCATCGTCCGTTGCATCACATTTACCCTATGATTTTGGTTGTGTGAATACTTTATCCTGCCCTCTCCCATTCTTCTTAGGATACTAAAGGTTATTGACATATGAAAAATTACACCCATTTTTCATATACCACTACATTTATGAACATCTCCCATTATCAGGTTAGTTCTTATTGACACTTATGACCATGTGTTATTTTCTTTCATCATTAATTCACTATAAATTACAAGAGCACTATCGCATATTAGGTTCATTCTATTAACCACACCTACATCGCCACCTGCTTCACAATGCGTTAGAACCAAACATATATCACCACCTGCATCACAAAGTGTCAAACTCATAATACATCACACATTTGCATATAACATCCATTGCATAATCATGGAATATCAGATCCTCCATCCCCTACATCTCATACATCATATCATCATTTAGGTTATTTAGGATAATATAGATTTGTTATTCTAAGCATCTCATAAATCATCACATTTGCATAATCACAACATATTATCATTATAATATACATCTGTTAGTCTAAGCATTTGCATAAATCATCCATTGCATAATCATAGCATATCACATCATCAATCTCACTCATTTCATATCATCATTTAAGTTGTGTAGGATAATAAAAATTTGTTATTCTAAGCATCTTATAAAATATTTGTTATAAAATATTCATACAAAATCCATCACATACATATATGTCAATAGATCAACTAGGCATCCATACACATAAGTCATCATAGATACAACATGTGCATACATCATATCACCTAATGAATATATGCATTAATAAAATCATCCATATTCCACAAATACATGGACCCACTCATCCACATAGGCATATAGTATCATAAACATCTGCATAAATTAACCAAAGTATCCATCCACATAAGTAGGAAATATCATATATAGGTGCATACATAAAATGAAGTATCCATCACGAAAGGAAACATACTGCATGATGTCGATAAGGACTGTCCCATATCATAATCAAAATAATACAACATATGTCATATATCCATCCCATGGCCCTCATACATCATCAAGTAAAGTACAAAATCCAGAGATGTAGAGCATCTCTAATCTTTGTTGATAAGTACTACACCCTCCACCCTGCATCTATCAAAAAACTGGTATCTTGTCATCTCCCGAATGAGCTACTCACATCTGATCTCTATGGCGAATCAGGTACTGATCTCCTACCTGGGGTGGCACCTGGTGAATCACTGTAACCTCTGGTCTGTGTCCCCAATGACTGGGATGGCGCTAGCATTTGGGGTATTTGTCGAGTATACTGAAACATCCGTTGTGTCAGGTCGGGGATTGCATGGTAGTATGTGGCCATCTAAAATCTTGCCTCCCTCGTATTCTCCTCTCGCTTAGGAACCTGAACCTGAGAGGAATTCTGCTCCTGATGATATCTATCCTGATCTCTCATGACAAATCTCCTCTCCTACTCCCAGGCCTCCTGGAATAGTCATAACTATGTCATCTTTGCCTATCTCTTGTCTCCTTGGAAGCCACTGCCCTAGCCACTATAACATCCCTCTCCCCCTGTAATGCCTATTTATCTATCCCCATCACAACATTTACCTACACTGAATGCCATTGCGCCACTGCGGTGTCCTGCTCACCTTGCAACGTTTGCATTTGTGCCTTTGCAACATCTCTCTCTGTGCGGCCTGGGCCTAAGCCTCTACTACATCCCTATCCCTTTGAAGTGCATGTAGTCTCAACTCAGCTGAATCTTGCTCCTGTC
Source organism: Sequoia sempervirens (assembly GCA_007258455.2). Classification (NCBI taxonomy): domain Eukaryota; kingdom Viridiplantae; phylum Streptophyta; class Pinopsida; order Cupressales; family Cupressaceae; genus Sequoia; species Sequoia sempervirens. The sequence goes on along the minus strand of VDFB02271358.1, from coordinate 144,695,834 downwards.
GTAGACCTGACGCCTATGATGCCACTGCATCCCTCTCTCTCCAGATAGACTGAACCTCTGTCTCTACCAACTGCCTCTCATTGTCCACCGACTGAACACGTGCCTATAGCACACCCATATCTTCCTCCATGGCTTGCACCCATACTTGTGCCACATCTATCTCTGATCGCAGCATGCACATCTCTCCCCTCGTCTCCTCCTCTCTTTGCTGCATCAACCCCATGTCTCTAACCATCTACTCTAAACAGTCCACTCTGTCTCTCAACTCAGCCCGATCCTAATGCCAGTTTGCCTTCTCTCTCCATAATCGATGTAGCTGTCTTTGCAGATCCTCTAGATCTCTGACAGTCCTTGTCCTAGTCTCTAATAGCTCCTGCCCTATCACCCCTTTGACAGCCTTTCGTATCGCCGCCTCTACCACCAAGGGATCTCGCTTCCATCTAACAACATCTCCCTCCTCATGCTCCCTGGCCACCTCTGCTCGCAACCCCTCAATCTCTGCTCACAGATCAACTACCTCATCCTGTGCCTTATCTCTCTCTCTCTCTCTCGTCAATCTCCACTTTGCATCCGACACCAGTGTGGCCAGGGCTGAGTAATCTCTCTCACCCTAGGTGAATCGTGTCTATAGCTCACTCAACGCTACCTCTAACCTAACTTGCTCTGCCTCGGTCTTCCATAACCATTGCTCACTAAGGCGAAGTCTCTCTACTTTCCCTCTTAGCACCACTGCAGGGTCATCTCCTCTAGGTGGCACTATTGATAGTGGTAAGAGGTCGTACACATCCGTGTCAATATCCATCCCTTGCAGCTTGTACCCCTCGATCTCTGTCGATGCCTCCATCGCATCCATGTCTATCACCGAGGGGGATCCATCTCTCCCTGTCATCCTCTCTTGTGTTCTACTGGCCCCACCCTCCTCCTATCTCTGTCGCTGATGCCCTTAGGTAGCCATGTCTACCTCACGTCTCTCCCGCACTCTACTGGTCTCAGCCTCCTCCCCTCTCTCCTAGCATTGACCCTCTAGGGATGCACATACCTCCTTGCTCCTCTCTCCTTGGATCTCCACCCCCTATTTTGCTATGTTGCAGCCCCGCTGGCCTCACCCTCTCCCTCCTCTCCTCCATCTCTGCCAGATCTGCACCGTCGTCTCCTCCCGGCTCCTTGGCTACTCCAACAGCCTCCTCTCTCCTCCTCCTAGCTGCCCTAGCTAACTCCTCGGCTGCTCCCACCGCCTGTTGTCCTCCCCTCACCTGACCTCCTCTCTATCAACCTCAAGGTGTTGGTCCCTCTGACCCAAAACCTAGTGCTCTCTTAATCGGCACTATTGGGGTAATCCGTGGAGGTGGATGTCGCCTGAACCACTGCCGGTATCGATCTGTCACCCCTGCATCTCTCGAACCCTCCCGCCTGTCGGGGTAAGGCCTAAACTGTAACATCTCCAAATCCTCCCACATTTCCTCCAGGCTCAATAGAGCCCCCCATAGCCACTCCCACGATAGTCATCGGAATCTCACCTGCCCCCAAGGAATATCCTGCCTCACTCCAAACTGTCGTGTCACCCGATCGGGTTTGTGTAGCTCCACTATAATCAGAATCCGCCCAATAATATAACAACGCATGAAGAATTAACCACTGTATGCCTCCTCCTCATCCCTCCAACCCCTGAAGTGCCACAACATATAGGGACACCACACTATCATCTCCTCCTACACATCATCCAACCGTCTTCTCCGCACATCCACATCCCTCACATCCCGATACCGTAGTATCGCTCTTGCCTCTATCCCCTAACCCTAGGCCACGACCTCTCTGTCATCCTGCACTCCTAATCTGTGCACGATCAGTCTGGTCACCCTGATGTGCTCCCACACCCAATCTTGTAGTAGTGTGACATGGGCCACACTCAATGCCTTTCGATAGCATACCCGATGCATGTCCTGGTACAACTGTGCCAACATGCATGTCCCCCACACGAACTCCCCCTCTCGGCCCTCGATGATATGTTGAATCACCTCGACAAATCTGAGGTGCAGGAACCAACCACTCCAATCAGGCACTAGGATCCTGCTAATTAGTCCTGCTAAGTATAACGACAACACCAATACCCTGCTTGACAACATCCTATCAACATCCAACTGACCCCGCTGAATCGGTAGATCGTCACTACCGAAAACAACACGCACAGACTCATCCAGCGCCTCGCCCTCTAACCAACACTTGCTAACTAGAAGCCCTGCTATAGGGAGCCTCAGAATCTGCCAAACATCCTCCAAGGTCACCATTATCTCCCTTGTCAGTAGATGGAATGTCAATGTCTCTGAGTCCTAGTGCTCTATCAGTGCTGTTAGCATGGCCCTGTGGGCCTTCATTGTCGGATAGGACAACATGTGCAATAGTCCTGCCTCTGACAGTCTCTAGTTCTCCACGCCTGTCATCCGTGTCGTGCATCTCGCCAAAACCTGGGACCGTCTCTCTTACATCCGTAAACTCTCTACTTTTTGCATCCATCACAACATCAACTTGTTAGTCTTTTTTCCTCATGACGTCTTATCTTGTAGTTTTTACCCCTCCCCCTTCCCTAATCCTCAGGATTTCCCTAGCCCCTTCCCCTTTTCTATCCACGCCTTCTACCCTTTTTCGGGCATCCTGACTTTGTCCCCGCACTTAGGTAGACCCGCCCGAGCTCGTGGGTGGACCCGCCCCAAACTTGGGTGGACTCGCCCCGAGCCCAGGTGGACCCGCCTCAATTCATGGGTGGACTTGTCCTTATAGTTGGGTGGACCTACCCGCACTCGGGCAGACTTGCCCAACCCACGCTTGGGTGGACTCGCCCAGCCTGCGCTCAGGTGGACTTGCCTAGCCTGCTGGGCGGACCCACCCAAGCTCAAGTGGACCTGCCCCTGCTCTGGCGGACCCACCCTCATGGACGGGTGGACCCGCCCCAGCTCGAGCAGACCTGCCCACCTGATCGGGCTCGACTGGGTGCAACCCCCTCCCCCCGTCACACCCCCCCATCTACCCAAAATGCAAAAAACAAAAAAAAAAAACTAATATTTTTTTTCCCATTAACCCATTTTTCATCCTGATCCACCCCACAAAACCCATATCCTTGTTTTTTGAAAAATTAGTGAAATTGAACGAAATCACTAGATAGGGTTTCAAACTCACCTAACGTGGCACCGCACACTCCTCAAAAAATTACCTCTCTCATCCCCTGGGTGAATGATCTCCGAATCGTATTCAGGCATCGTGTCTCTTCCTTGTCTTCTCTCTTCTTCTTCCTCCTCTCCTCACTTGACAGCTGTCCAAATGAGGAGAAATAACCCCCTCTTACCTTTTATAGTTTTTTTCCCTCCCTTTTTCACTTATTAAATGAAAGGAATTTGTTCCTTTTATTTAGCTTTTTTGGGCCTCAACTAATTCCATCCCCCCTTTATCTTCCAGGGGCCACCATTTCCACATCGTAGACCCGTTTTCCTCTGTTCAAGCGCCAATCTTCTCGATTTTCCGTGTTCTTTCCATCGTCATATACCACTTCATCCTTTCGAGAAGTTACCCAAGGCCCCCTTTTTTCATCCCTGTCCCCTTCTCGAGCGGGCATACCCTACCATCCTCTCCCAATCTTATGTCATAAGCCTTCTCTCACAAGACTGGGGCATCCCATTTAATTCTCCTCTATTCAGGTAGCTCATAATCTCTCCCATGTTGGGACATCTCTTGTCCAGTCACTTCTTCCATAGAGTCGTCTATGTTTTATTTTTCTTTGAAACCCTATTATCCTAATAGTGTTTTGAAGAGGGGAAAAATGTAGACATCCAAATTTGACCACCTCCATATGGTCAAAATCGTCGTCTTAATCATCCGTTTGCTCTTTTAAAATCATCCTCTTTGCCGATATTAATTAAATCATTCATTTAATTAACATTGTGCTTCTTGCATAGAGTTTTCCAAAGTATTTAATTTAATAAATACTTTTCCCCTATTTCCTCTCTAAATTAAATAAATGCACCACTTTATCTAATTTAGTCATATTATCCTTTGAAATTTTAAATTTACTTTGAAATTCCTTACTTTCTCTCTCATGTATCACATCCTCCAACTTTTGCAAGTTGACCTCTAACCCCTCTTAGCAATATAACCATCTTTCTTAGTCATAATTTATTTATGATTAAGATGTGCACACCCCTAATCACCATTAGGGTCCCATCCTCCATAATTTCCCACTTGCCTCTAATAAGTCCTTAATTAGTCTAAGCAAGTATTTGCACAACCTTAATCACATAATTAGGTCATCTCTAATCCCCATATCATTTATGGAATGTGTCCTTAGTCAACCTTATTAAAAGCTTTCTCTTTTTGAACAAGGCATCTCCATTCCCCATGTGAAATTTTAATTCACATTTAATCCCCCAATGCATTTAAAGAATTTTAAATTCCTTCTCTCTTCCCCATGAGAATATTCGAAAAATTTTTAATTCCCCACATGTCCTCTCACCCACATGGGGACAAGTACCTCCTTTATGAGGAGATTTTGTTTCAATCCAAAGATACTATGTACCCTCTCCATGTCATGTACTATCCTTCCACCTCATGTTCACTTCACCATTTTTAAGCCATATCACATGCCACATGTCAAGATGTGAGAGCTTGTGAGTTCTCAACTCACGTTAGCCCTACATCTTGATCTTGGTGGCTCAATCTTGACCGTCCATTTCCCTAGAGAACTCCAAAATCTCTATAAATACCCCCTCTTTTCTCATTTTGGAAGAGATCATGCATTGTAGCTAACCTCTTGCAATTTTTTTCTAAAATCCATACTTAGCCATTTTCATGCTTGCACCTACTTGCATCCATCTTCACATCATCATCTAACTTGCATCTCTTTCTATACAAAGAGCATACAAGAACAAGGATCAAAGGGCCAACAAAAGGATCGATTCAAAACAAGGTAAAAGGTTTCATTTTGTCATCTTTATTTTGTGTTGAATCCAACTCGGCTAATATAGAGGTGTAGGTTGCTTTTAGTGTTATTTTGCATTACTTTGTTGCTACTCATTTTATAGCACCTAATTTTGACCTATCACAGTGAGAAATGAAATTTTAAATAAGAATTAAAATAGAAAGGAAATTGATTTTTGGATTTTGAATTATTTAATTCTTTAAAATGAAATAAATTCTTGTTATTTGAGGGAAGAAAGATCCGTGAGTTTGTTAGAAGATATTTTTCTTCTTTGCCATGTGTGTTAGTTAAATTTATAACAATTTTCTTGTTGAGTATTCTCTCAGAGAAGATATTATGAGGTTTTGGGGAAAACAAGAAAAAACTCTTCACGGGAATTGAGAAAGAACAAAGTTCTATTGAAAAATTGTGTTAATTTGTGATTTCCTTTGGGTTTTGAATTAAATTTCTAGAAGAAGTTCTTGGGTACATATTTGTTCTGTGATTGCAATCTTCTGGAAAGGGGTGATTCGAAAAGAGCTTCAGAAGTTGCACTTAGCAGGCAAAGCAGATAATTTTTTCAAGCTACAGGAAACTGGTTCCTTCCTGTTTATTTATTTAGTTTATTTTATTTTGAAAAGATTGCCTGTGTAAAGAAATTAATTTTGTGCAAGTTTTGTTAAATTGTGAATTTAAAAGATTGCTTGAGGAAATTATTTTGTTTTGTGACTTCTGTACTTCTCGGTGATTTTTGTGAAAAATAATTCTGTAGAAGTTCATTACCTCTTTGGGAAAATTACAAAACAAAGTTTTATAGTAAACCAGAGGGAAACACAGAAGATTTCGTTAAACAATAGGAAAGATTCAAACAAAATAAAAGATAACTCTGTTACAAATTTTGGGAAAAGAAACCTCTTTGATGACTGTAGAAAAGAATTTGAGAATTTAGTTTTGTGTGAAATACTTATTTGGTGCAAAAATTGTAAACCCAAAATTGAAAAAATCTGTATTATTCAATCAAATCTTTATGTAGAAAATCCTTATTTAAAGTTTGCTCTTCTTGAGCAATTTGATTCGGTTTATGGTTTTTTTTATATTTAGATATATATATATATAATATATATATAAATATATGCATAGTTATACAATTTTATGCAATCAAAATCCTGTTTATATTCTAAATAAATTTTATTAAAATTATATATATATATATATATGAGGAATTGTTGTATGGGTGAATTAGGGTTTGAATTATAGAAGAACGAAATTAAATCCGTAAATCAAAAATTTAAATAAAACGCAATGTATTTTAACGAAGTTTTGAATTAAGTTTTACTGATATGGAGTGTTGGTAGGGGGCGTAGGGCTACCCCCACAACCACCCATGAAGGGTGACGGTTGTGGAGGTAGCCAACGCTGCCCACACAGGTAGTGCTTAGGTTGCCTACACAGCCGCGACCTCTCATGGCCGGGTGTGTGTGTGTGTACAACCAACAAACCCTGGCTATGGGTTTTTTGTTTGTAAATAAAAAAAAAAGAATATGTAGTTTATTATGAATTTTGAGCCTTTGATTCATTTCAAATTCCGCTTTATTTTCATTTGATTATATATATATATATATATAGATATATATATGTATGTGTGTATCTACATATACATTAAAAGTTGGAAAATATTATATGCTTATTTTATTATATTTTGATAAATGTATATATAATTATATATATATATATTTTTTAAAAATACTTTAGTTAGAAGAAAGAAATGAATAGATTTTATAGCAAGATGTGTTTGAGGCATAAGATGAAAATTATTTTATTATTATTTGGGAAATTTTAGTAAACAAATAGATGTTAATACATTATTGATTGTAAAATAAATTGAAATAAGATAGTATATTTTGGGCCAAGGAATATTATTATTATCTTGAAATGGCAGGTGGATTTAGGAAATCCTAGTGTAAGTTTAATAATTGTTTTGAACTGCATTTAAAGTTGTGTTTTCTTCTATTCTTAATTGTTTGGACAAATTGGGTTTAAATGAGAATTTGAGTCTTCCAAATGTATTTACTTGAAAGGGAATTGTTTTCTTGATGGTTTCATGTTTCAAATAAACTAGGGAAGTGCACATGATTTTGTTTGGTTTAAAGACACTTGGTTCTAGGAACAGGTTGTGATGTCCATTGTTATATGATTTTGTGTTTGATACTAGTTTATGTGCACTTTGTCGACTTTAGTTAGTGGAGTTAGTTTCCTTGTGTTATTTTTAGGGGAGTGGCTCTTTGTGAGGACCAACACACAAAGTGGTGCCTAGGTAACTCATGTAGAGTTAGCTAATCAGTGAAAACTAAAACAACACATTAGTTAGTTTAAAAACCTTTAACTAGATTAATAAGCCTCACTTATAGAGTCAAGGGCTAGTTTAGTCTTGAGAATAAGTTGAGAAGGCCTAGAATGGAAAATTGATATCTTGTTATTTTTAAAAGATATTTGATTCCACAACATTTTGCATGTGGGGCCAGGTTTCGTAAAAGGTTACCAGGGTAACCCAAGTTTGGGGGCCGGAACCTAAAAAAAACACCAAGGTAACCAATGCAACATTGTGATGACACTCCACCTAAAATAACAGTAACCTTGTGAGCTTAGCATATTTAATTATCCTAATTCTAGAAGCAATATAACCAATAAGTTAAGTATGTACTTGTATAGATTGTCTATGGTTTTACTTGTGTCTAGGGTTTGTAGGTTATGTCTAGGGAACCTTATTACTATCTCCTAGCATGGGGGGTGGACCTATGGGTACCACATGGTTGGGTGGAACGTGCACCTTACTCCGTTGGGTCCCCAGTTCTTGTTTGTGGCAATGAGTACTTCTTGGATGGAGAGCTTGTATGTGGATAAATGTATTTTCTTAATTGAATCAGTGGAAATTTTTTATATGTAATTGTAAACATCTATTTGATCTACCTCATTTAGAAAATGAGTATTGTAATGTTATTTTAAATGCAATGTATGAAAGAATCTCTTATGTACATTATACCTTCATTGGTGTAATTTAAATGTTATACAATGTATGCTTTTAAGTTTATGTGAATTAAATACATGCAATGTTAAATACCGTTTTCATCTATGGGATTTTAAAGTAGTGTGTTGTCGCGTTACTTAGGGAATGTTTGCAATTAGTTAAGTAAATGATTACATTATTTTTAAAAAAATTATTACACACTCGTAGTCAATGCAACATTCTTTAGTTTACAAGATGGGGCATTTTAGATTGGTATCAGAGTGAAGGTTCTAACACTGGATGCTCTGGGTAATTGTGAGCCCATTACGTTGACCCAATACATAGTATTGTTTTCTATTAGCCTTGTCTATTTTGTATCTGAGACTCGTTTTTGTTTTATGTGTAGGATCATGCCTAGGAATCATACTGGAGGTCATGGTAGAGGTCGAGGTGGAGGCCATGGGTCAATCCCTCAGGTTACTCCCCCTCTGAGCCCTCATCAAAGTGTTCAAGAAAAACAGTTGGGTCCACAGTTGGATTAGAGAAATGAGTCACAGATTCCAGAACAGTCAGGGGTAGAGGGATCACAGTTACACCCTTTATTGGAAGAGGTCCTAGCTCAACTTGGACCAAGATAGGAAGTGGAACAGGAGGTGATAAGGGAACGTGATAGATCTCTGAGAAGATTTGATGATACAATGCAACAAGATGCCATTATTGCAGGTCATATGTGAGATTTGTTGAGGGTACGCCCTCCTACATTTGATGGATCTGGTGGTGGTTTAGCAACAGAAACCTGGTTGATTAATTTGGAGCGATGCTTTGTGATGCATCCTTATGGTAGCAACACCCGTGCTCATTGTTCCATAATGCATGTTAGAGGATTTGCCTCTACTTGGTGTCATTTGGAGGAGCAAAATCTCCATCTGGAGATTGGAGTAGTCTCGTGGGATATGTTCTTGGAGAGATTCAAAGCACGCTTCTTGTCTGAGCATTGGAGGCAGTGACGTGCGGATGAGTTTCATGACCTATGTCAGATGGCTATGTCCATGGAGTAGTTTGAGTGTAGGTTTTATGAGCTGAAACAATATGTAGGGAATGTGGATGATGATGCAATGTTGGTACAACACTTCATTAGGGGCTTAAACGCCCGTATTAGTGGTGGAGTCAGAGTCTTCGAGTCGAAGACTATGGAGGTTGCTGTGGAGAAGGCACATATCGTGGAAGAGAATCTCGTTATGGCATTGGGTGGACACACAAGAGTTCAGATAGGTAGTACTCCTATATCAAGTTTTGGTCCACGGGGTGGTCAGGTATAGACAAGGGGTTCCTCTAGGAACCAATAGGCACCCACTAAGGGTGGACAACAACAGTACCAACATACTCCTCAAAAGAATAATAATTCATAGCCTCAACAAGGTAATAGCCCTCAGTCAGGAAAGAACCGCAACTGGTGGAGCAACAAGCACAATTGACAAGATTAGCCAGCTCACAATGCGCAGTCTACAGTCAATAGAGGTAGCTTTCAACAATCCAATGCACCTTCAGGTGGCAGAGGATTTGGTAGGGGAACTGGTTGTTATTCATGTGGTCAGTAGGGACACATTGCTAAGCAGCGTCCTATGAGAGGTTCTTCAGGATTTGGGCCACGACCTACAGTTTCTGAGCCTACAGTTGGTGATGCAGGCCGTTCTCATACAGTTTATACTGCGGTTAATAACCACCAACTTGATCATTAGAACACAGTGGTCGAGACTTCGGGTCAATTACAGGGTGTTAGTGTTACTGTTATTTTTGATTCAAGAGCTACTGATTCCTTTATTTCACCTACCATTGTTGAACGATGTGGTCTTGTGGTGGTAAAGCAAGGTGGTAAGTGGCAGGTAGAATTTGACTTTGGGGTGAAAGTAGTGGTAGAGAACCTTGTACGTAACTGTGAACTTAGAATTGGTTTGTTATCTACCTAAGTGGATCTTCATGTTACACCTTTAGGATTGTATGACATAGTTTTAGGTATGGATTGGTTAGAATCTCGTCATGTTGTGATTGATTGTCGATTGAAGATAGTTAGTTGCATTAATGATTTAGTTATAAAAGTGGAAATCATAGGTGTTCAAAGACCTATCTCTTTGTGGATGATTTCTACTATGAAATTAAAGAGATGTCTTCATCAGGGTTTTCATCTGTTTGCAACAACAATTACTGATTTGGAGGAAGGGGAGAGTTGAGAGATATCTCTTGATGATCATCCTATCCTCAGGGTGTTTGCTGATGATATACCTGGAATGCCTTTGAAAAGAGATATTGACTTTAGAGTTGACCTAGTTCCTGGAGTTCAGCCTATATCTCGAGCCCCATACAGGATGACTACTCAAGAATTAGAGGAGCTTCATATCCAGTTGGAGGAACTTCTAGATAAGGGTTTTATTCATCCAAGTGTTTCTCCTTGGGGAGCACCTGTCATCTTCGTAAAGAAGGACAGATCAATTAGATTGTGTATTAACTATCGTCAATTGAACAAAGTAACGATAAAGAATCGATATCCTTTGCCTAGAATTGATGATCTTTTCAATCAGATCAAGGGAGCTAATGTGTTCTCTAAAATTGATCTAAAATCCGATTACCATCAATTACGCATTGCAGAAGCAAACATTCATAAAACTGCTTTCCAAACTCGTTATGGGAACTACAAATTCACAGTAGTACCATTTGGGTTAACGAATGCACCATCAGTATTCATGAGTTTGATGAATGGTGTCTTTCGTACATACCTTGATCATTTTTTTCTTGTGTTTCTCGATGATATTTTGATTTATTCGAGAAATATGAAGGAACATGAAGAGCATTTGAGATAGGTATTGCAGTGCTTAAGGGAAAATTAGTTGTACACAAACCTAAAGAAGTGTGACTTCTTCCAAATAGAGGTGAAATACCTTGGTCATGTGATTTCTGGAAAGGGTATTGCTGTGGATCCTTGAAAGATTCAAGCTATTGTTAATTGGCTCATGCCTACTAATGTATCTGAGGTTCGTAGTTTTATGGGTCTAGCTGGATATTATTGACGGTTTGTTCAGGGGTTTTCTAGGATTGGGCACCCTATTACTTCTCTTTAGAGTAAAGGGAAGAAATTTGTTTGGACAAAGTAGTGTCAGTTGGCTTTTTAGACACTTAAAGAAAAGTTGACTAATGTGCCTATATTAGTTGTTCCTAATCCTACCAAGGATTTTGTTGTTTGCACTGATGCATCCTTGGAGGGTTTAGGAGGAGTACTGATGCAAGAAGGATGTGTGATCGCTTATGAGTCTCCCAAACTCAAGGATCACAAACTAAATTATCCCACTCATGATTTGGAGCTTGTTGCAGTTGTTCATTCATTAGTTCGATGGAGGCATTTCTTATTAGTTCATTGTTTCGAACTTCATATTGATCACCGTAGTTTACAATATATTTTTACGTAACCTAATTTGAATGCTAGACAAAGAAGGTGGATGGAGTTCTTGTGTGAATATGATTTTGAAGTGAAATATGTTCAGGGAAAAGAGAACGTAGTGGCTGACGCTCTTAGTCATCATCATCATGGAATTTCTGCTATTACTCTTGAAGTAGATTTGAGGGATCAAATTTTAGCAGCACTTCCTACAAATAGATTGTATCAGGAGGTAAAGATGGAGATTGAATCTAGTAGACCTCTAGAGGGTCGATTTATGGGATATTCTCTTGAACTTGATGGTTTATTACGACATTTAGATCGTATCTATGTACCTTATTCAGAAGGTCTTTGCACATTAATTATGATTGAAGCACATCGAGCTCCTTACTCAGCTCATCCGAGTTAAGAAGACGCATGCGGATCTTCGGCAATTGTATTTTTGGCCTGGTATGAAACGCGATATTGCTGATTATGTATCGAGATATCTTGAGTGCCAAAGTGACAAAGCTGAGCATCAATATCCCACTAGATTATTGCAGCCACATCTCATTCTTGAATGGAAATGGGATATTATATCAGTTGATTTTATTATAGGATTACCTATGTCATCTCATCGACATGATGCCATCATGGTAACTATTGACAGATTGACTAAGGTGGCACACTTTTCTCCAGTATGATCATCTTACAATGCTTCATCAGTAGCTAGGATATTCATGGAGGACATTGTTAGATTGCATGGAATTCCTTGTAGGATTATATCAGATAGAGATTATATATTTACCTCATCCCTATGGACTTCATTACAAAATGCTCTAGGTACACAATTGAACTTTAGTTCAACGTATCATCCTCAAACCGATGGTCAGAAAGAGAGAGTTAACCAAATTCTTGAGGATATGCTTAGAATGTATGTACTAGACCAACAATCATGTTGGGAGGATTATCTGTATTTAGTAGAATTTGCTTACAATAATGGATATCAAAGTTCCATAGGTATGCCACCTTTTCAAGCTTTATATGGACATCCTTGTCAGACTCCATTAAGTTGGGATCGACTTGAGGATAGAGTGTTACTTGGACCTGAGATGCTTCGAGACATGGAGCAATAGGTTGATCGTATTAGAGAACATTTGATAGCAGCTCAGGATAGGAAAAAGAAGTATGCCGATGCACATAGAGTGGATCGATAGTTTTCAGTTGGTAATAGAGTATTTCTTTGAGTGTGACTACGAAAGAGTCCAATCCATTATGGAAAAGGATCTAAGCTTGCTCCTCGATTCGTAGGGCCATTTGAGATTCTAGCGAGGATTGGTCCTGTGGTGTATTAACTCGCCTTACCACCCAGGTTGTCACGTATTCATGATGTTTTTCATGTGTTAGTTCTTAGACCTTATCATCCCAACATTTCTCATGTACTTGATTGGAATGCATTACAGGTAGAGGATGGGTAGTTGGCTTTGGAGCCTGTGGGCATTCTTCAGCGTCAGAGACTCGTTCTCAAGGGTTGATATGTTGATCAGGTGAGGGTCCAATGGGATCCTAGCCATGAGGCATCTATTGCTTGGGAGGATGCGACACGCATGAGGGAGCTTTATCCCTATCTATTTGTAGGATTTCAGGAGCAAGCCTGATCCTAGGGGGGAGGATGTAGTACCCCTCCATTTTGCTTATGTTTTCAGTTAGCATGTTTTCACTTTGATAGACCTTGGTACTTTGTTTTGGTGTATTGATCACTGACTTTAGAGTGATAATGGATTTATTTTGTGATGTGATGATACATTGTATGGTGATAATTAATTTCTAACATGCTTTATGTTAGCATAGATGATTACTTCAGATGTTATTGCTATATGAATGCTCATGGTAAACTAATTGTTATTTATTTTTTCAGTCTGATGTGATATGTATTATTGTGGAGAACAAAGTTACATCACTTGCTTGCGAGTGCCCTATGATTTCTGTGATTTTCTCCACATGGTGTGTTTGAATCATGGATTGTATATATATGTATGTTATTTGTTTGATAGCAGGATTGCAGGTACATGACATCGACTCCACCTGGTTTCACAGGTCTGAGTGTGTTAAGACTCAACAAAAATTTTGATTGGGAGGTAGTAACAAGGTTTTTCCTAGTCTAGTCTCAAACCTAGTCACAGTATGTCATCAATTTAGGTCTGGTATTTTTAGTTGTCTTGTCTAGTTTGTTTTGATTATTTGTTATATAAAGTTTATTTTGTGAATTTAATGTTAGATTAAAGTTATTTATAATTTAATGTTTATTTAAATTACTTTTAAATAAAGTAATTAAAAGCTTCGTATTTTATTTAATTAATTAAATTAGTTTATTGGTAAAACAATTTAGTCATTGAGATTAAAATTATTTTATTAAATAAATAAATTAATTGATTAAAGTTATTTTCATTGTGAGAATAGATTAAATATAAATTAAATGTTTTGTGAGAAATGGAATTTTAAATAAGAATTAAAATAGAAAGGAAATTGATTTTTGATTTTTGAATTCTTTAATTCTTTAAATTGAAATAAATTCTTGTTATTTGAGGGAAGAAAGATTCGAGAGTTTGTTAGAAGATATTTTTCTTCTTTGCCATGTGTGTTAGTTTGTGATTTCCTTTGGGTTTTGAATTAAATTTCTGGAAGAAGCTCTTAGGTACATATTTTTTCTGTGATTGCAATCTTCTGGAAAGGGGTGATTTGAAAAGAGCTTCGGAAGTTGCACGTAGCAGGCAAAGCAGACAAATTTTTCAAGCTACAGGAAATAGGTTCCTTCCTGTTTATTTATTTAGTTTATTTTATTTTGAGAAGATTGCCTATGTAAAGAAATTAGTTTTGTGCAAGTTTTGTTAAATTGTGAATTTAAAAGATTGCTTGAGGAAATTATTTTGTTTTGTGACTTCTGTACTTCTAGGTGATTTTTGTGAAAAATAATTCTATAGAAGTTCATTACCTCTCTGTGAAAATTACAAAACAAAGTTTTATAGTAAAACCAGAGGGCAACACAGAATATTTAGTTAAACAATAGGAAAGATTCAAACAAAATAAAAGATAACTCTGTTACAAATTTTGGGAAAAGAAACCTCTGTGATGACTATAGAAAAGAATTTGAGAATTTAGTTTTGTGTGAAATACTTATTTGGTGCAAAAATTGTAAACCCAAAATTGAAAACTTTTGTATTATTCAATCAAATCTTTCTGTAGAAAATCTTTATTTAAAATTTTCTCTTCTTGAGCAATTTGATTTGGTTTGTGTTTTATATATATATATATATAAGTATATTCATAGTTATACAATTTTATGCAATCAAAATCCTGTTTATATTCTAAATAAATTTTATTAAATATATATATATATATATGTGGAATCGTTGTACGGGCGAATAAGGGTTTGAATTATAGAATCGAACAAAATTAAATCCGTAAATCAAAAATTTAAATAAAGCGCAGTGTATTTTAATGATTATTTGAATTAAGTTTTACTGATATGGAGTGTTGGTAGGGGGCGTAGGGCTACCCCCACAACCGCCCATGAAGGGCGACGGTTGTGGAGGCAGGTAGCGCTGCCCACATAGGTAGTGCTTAGGCTGCCTACACAACTACGACCTCTCATGGTCGGCTATGTGTGTGTGTATACAACCAACAAACCCTGGCTATGGGTTTTTTGTTTATGAATAAAAAAAAGAATCTGTAGTTTATTACGAATTCTGAGCCTTTGATTCGTTTCAAATTTCACTTTATTTTCATTTGATTATATATATATATAGATATATATATGTATGTGTGTATCTACATATACATTAAAAGTTGGAAAATATTATATGCTTATTTTATTATATTTTGATAAATGTATATATAATTATATATATTTTTTAAAAATACTTTAGTTAGAAGAAAGAAATGAATAGATTTTATAGCAAGATGTGTTTGAGGCATAAGATGAAAATTATTTTATTATTATTTGGGAAATTGTAGTAAACAAATAGATGTTAATACATTATTGATTGTAAAATAAATTGAAATAAGATAGTATATTTTGGGCCAAGGAATATTATTATTATCTTGAAATGGCAGATGGATTTAGGAAATCCTAGTGTAAGTTTAATAATTGTTTTGAACTGCATTTAAAGTTGTGTTTTCTTTTGTTCTTAATTGTTTGGAAAAATTGGGTTTAAATGAGAATTTGAGTCTTCCAAATGTATTTACTTTAAAGGGAATTGTTTTCTTGATGGTTTCATGTTTTGAATAAAATAGGGAAGTGCACATGATTTTGTTTGGTTTAAAGACACCTGGTTCTAGGAACACGTTGTAATGTCCATTGTTATATGATTTTGTGTTTGATACTAGTTTATGTGCATTTTGTCGACCTTAGTTAGTGGAGTTAGTTTCCTTGTGTTATTTTTAGGGGAGTGGCTCTTTGTGAGGGCTAACACACAAAGTGGTGCCTAGGTAACTCATGTAGAGTTAGCTAATCAGTGAATACTAAAACAACACATATGTTAGTTTAAAAACCTTTAACTAGATTAATAAGCCTCACTTATAGAGTCAAGGGCTAGTTTAGTCTTGAGAATAAGTTGAGAAGGGCTGGAATGGAAAATCGATAGCTTGTTATTTTTAAAAGATATTCGATTCCACAACAATTTGCATGTGGGGATAGGTTTCATAAAAGGTTACCAGGGTAACCCAAGTTTGGGGACCGAAACCTAAGAAGAAACACCAGGGTAACCAATGCAACATTGTGATGACACTCCACCTAAAATAACAGTAACCTTGTGAACTTAGCATATTTGATTATCCTAATTCTGGAAGCAATGTAACCAATAAGTTAAGTATGTACTTGTATAGATTGTCTATGGTTTTACTTGTGTCTAGGGTTTGTAGGTTATGTCTAGGGAACCTTATTACTATCTCCTAGCATGGGGGGTGGACCTACGGGTACCACATGGTTGGGTGGAACGTGCACCTTACTCCGTTGGGTCCCCAGTTCTTGTTCGTGGCAACGAGTACTTCTTGGATGGAGAGCTCGTATGTGGATAAACATACTTTCTTAATTGTATCAGTGGAAACTTTTTATATGTAACATTCCTCAATTGTTAATGAGGTGAAATTTTTTAATATGTAATTGTAAACATCTATTTGATCTACCTCATTTGGAAAATGAGTATTGTAATGCTATTTTAAATGCAATGTATGAAAGAATCTTTTATGTACATTATACCTTCATTGATGAAATTTAAATGTTATACAATGTATGCTTTTAAGCTTATGTGAATTAAATACATGTAATGTTAAATACTATTGTCATCTATGGGATTTTCAGGTAGTGTGTCATCGCGTTACTTAGGGAATGTTCTCAATTAGTTAAGTAGAAGATTACATTTTTGGAAAAAAAATATTACACAATCGTAGTCAATGCAACATTCTTTAGGTTACAAGATGGGGCATTACAACCACATATGGTTTTTTGTATTGGATCTCCTTTATTATAGGTGCTTGGATTGGAGCCAAGTACGAGTTGTAAGATTGATTTACAAGTATTGTTATTCTACTAAAATTTGTCTAGAATTTAGTTGTGATATTTTTATAATTGCATAGCTTGAGATGTGTATTGTAACCCCATATTTATTGAATTATGTAGGTTTTTTTTCTTTGGAACATCGATTTTTTCTCTAAAAAGGGCTTTCCCTACATAAATAATCTTGTTTTGGTATGATCTCTTTGTGTATTTTGTAATAATTGTAAGATTAATTAATTTTCACATAACTCCCCTCAAAATTTTAGTCTAGGAAATGTATTTTTCACCACTCCTTTCTTTTAGTTATAATCCCATTCAAATATATTTCATTTTAAAAATATCCAAGTAAAATTTGGCAGTACATTTCTCCTCTAGAGTTAGCTTGGGGTGAAAACTTTGATAATTTGATTGATTTTGACTACGTATAGATTACCAATGTGTGGCAAGTCCAACTTGTATCAAATGCATTTTTCCTTGTCCCAAACACAAGTTGGATTGATAAAATATTTAACACTATGAAAATTAAAATTGTATGTTGGGATATGGTGTTGTCAACCATTACATAAAATGTTATATTATAATGTTGTAGTTAAATAATTATTTAGTTGTGATGCACCTAGGAGGTGTGGTTAATCAAGCTAGGTAATTATTTGGGGACCACTTTATATGTGTGAGAGATATGTGATAATGATTTAATACTGGGGAAATATTAAATAAAGCAAAAAATTTGTACCTAATATTAAATAAGGGGTTAGTGGTTTTGTGTTCACATGGTTTTATCTTACCACTTGGTTGTACTTGTGTGAGTTTGTATTGATAAAAGCAAGTACATGTTTAGTGGTTAAGGTTGGCTAGGTGAGTGGGTTGTCATTATTGAGGCTTTTTGAGGAGTACATATGTGAAGCATGGCGTGAGATGTGTTTATTCATTCTTGGAAACATGAGGATGCATTAGAGAGGCTTGATGCTTCAGAGGTATTCATTGTTACTCTTGTATTGCTTTATTGTTGAATAATAAGATGGAGTATGGATGCTTTTGGAGGATGATTTTTTCCCTCTTGAGGGTTTTCCCAAGGTATATCTTGTATTATCTTGTGGCTTGTATATTTGATCTATGCATTATGGTTACTTGCATGCATGTTTTTCTCTCTTGGGGTTATGTAGAAAATGGATTAAGATTCTTGGCTATGAAGCATTATTTAATAACAAGTGGTATAAAAGCTATAATGGTTGATGGGAGGTGTGAGCTTCCATATTTTTTGGTTATAACCCTTGTTTGAGTAGATTTGTGCAAAATTGAATCCATGAACATGCATGAAAGATTTGAGGCATTACAAAATATGGAACACATTTTGTAGGTGTTTGTTTGCAAATTTGGGCTTTTGGGTTGCCAATATTTGTTGGGTTTATTGCAAATATGAAGCTTTCAAAATATGGGTCGAAAAGGGTTTCTTGGATTGAGCTTTTATATGAGGGTTTTCTAGAGAAATTTTCATAGATGACCTTTTGAGACAAAATGGACCTCACCATTGGATTTAGGATGGATGAGAGATGAAAATGACATAAAATTCGATCTATTTTGACCATGTTGAAAAAAAAGATTTTTTTTTTTTTACCTACAACCCTACCCATACAACCGTTTAGGTTGAATACAAGTCAAAAAAATTAAAAACTCCTCCAAAAAATTTCAAAAGTTTGAAAAAAAATTAAACTTTTGAAAAGTTTGCCCCATAAGTTTAAAAAAACAAAACATTTAAACTGATTTTATAATGTCGTCAGGTCCGACATGGGCTGATGAAATGTTTTAAAAAGGTGAAAATTAAATAAAATTTAATCTTGTTTTGGATTCCACCGGTTGGGCACCACAACCATGCAGTAGGAGTTCTTGGATATGTATGTTCTTCATTGATAGGTTTGATACATGGAGCTTTATTGTGGTTTATGAGTTGCATATGTTGTTGGAATGAGTTTACTGATGTAATTGATACTTAGGAGGTATGGAAGGTTGGATGCATTATCATGTGTTGTGGATGTTATTTCCAATCATGTGGGTTTTTACTTGACAACAACTTGTTTGGAGCCTTTTTTATCACTTAGATTTGATGCTTGTGTTCTTGGATTAGTGCGTCTTCACCTTTGCATGTTCCTTTTCTTCCATAGGTGGAAAGTTGGAGGATGAGAGGAGTTCTTGGTTGAGATGGTGGTCGCTTTGTTCTTATTGTAGGTATCTTGATGGAGCATGAGAGCATCGTGGAGATTCATGTGGTTTCATGTAATGATATGATGATGTAATTCATCCATTGATCCCTTATGTAATGTATACAACAAGTGGGAGAATGTTAGGATATGTTGTTGTAAACCATTGCATAAAATTTTATATTATAATGTTGTAATTAAATAATTATTTAGTTGTGATGTACCTGGTAGGTGTGGTTAAACCCACTAGGTAATTATTTGGGGACCACTTTATGTTGTATTGTAACATTGAATTATTATTTAATGTTTGATAAACATGTGATAATAATTTAATATTGGGAAAATATTAAATAAAGTGAAAGATTAGTATCCAATATTAAATAAGGGGTTAGTGGTTTTGTGTTCACATGGTTTTATCTTACCACTTGGTTGTATTTGTGTGAGCTTGTATCTATAAAAGCAAGCACAAGTTTAGTGGTTAAGGTTGGATGGGTAAGTGAGTTGTCATTATTGAGTCTTTCTGAGGAGTGCATATGTGAAGCATGGCATGCGATGTGTTGATTCATGCTTGGACACATGAGGATGCATTGGAGAGGCTTGATGCTTCAAACATATTCATTGTTACTCTTGTATTTACTTATTGCTGAATAATAAGATGAAGTATGTATGCTTTAGGTTGGGGTTTTCCCTCTTGAGGGTTTCCCCAAGGCATATCTTGTGTTATCTTGTGGCTTGTCTATTTGATCTATGCATTATGGTTATTTGTATGCATGATTTTCTCTATTAGATTTATGTAGGAAATGAATTAAGATTCTGGATTATGATGCATTATTTCCTAACATTGTAAACTATACGACCCATTATTAAAAAAACCTAAATAATAATGAAAAATTGAACAAATTATTTTATGATTAAATATATTAAATTATTATATCAAAATATAAAGCTATATAATTTATTAAACACATGTAAAATTAATTCTTACTTACTAAATTTTGGTATTTGAATATTCTCTAATAGTTAATATACTAGTAACTACACAAATAATATCATAACATAATTTTTTGTCATTGAAACTAGGGATTTCTATCAACATAGATTATAATAGATGACAAAGTAGTTATATATAATAGATTATATACTATATATAATAGATTATATACATGACTTAATAGAATCTATATATAAGATTCCATTAAATAGAGGACTTAATATTATATATATGAACTGTAATATCTACATTCCAATGGAATGGGTTAGATTGCTTGTCGTAGCATACTTGGTAAAAGATATTCATTTCATTTTTTATTTTTATTTTAAAAGAAATTAGAAGAAATCTAACAAGAAATTTCTTCATTTATAAATTTTTTTTTTGCTTGTTTTGATTTTTGATTTTTGATTTTTACTAGTTTTTTATCACTTTTTTTTTTCTTTTGTTTAACAGATAAAACAAAGACTTTATATTCATGATCAAAGAAAAAATCTTTCACTTTATTGATAAATAAATTTTTGTTCCTCGTTTTCGGATCCATTTTGCTTCGTTTTCCCAAATGGTTGAATCCAATACCGACAAGTATCATTCCCCCGAGAATAACATTTTCCTTCAAGCCCTTCAACCAATCAATATGACCTTGAAGAGCAGATTTAGCTAGGACCCGAGGAGTTTCCTGAAAACTCGCTTCTGACAGAAAACTTTGAGTATTCAGAGATGCGTTTGTCATTCCCAATAAAATGGTTTGGTAATTGATTCTTTTTTCTAGAGCATGATCCATTCTTTGTACTCGTGATAATCCAACGAGTTCTCCAGGTAAAAAAACACTACCTAGTCCATTTTCTAAATTTTTATTTTTTGACTTTTCCACATCTACAACTAAAACTTTTGATGTAATTTGGCGCACAATAATTTCTATATGTTTATCAGAAATTTGTGCGCCCTGGGATCGATAAACCTTTTGAATTTCATTGACCAAATGATTTTGACTATGCTCCATAATTATTCTAACACTGTTGAATGACCCCCAAACGTTTCCAAAAAATATTGCCAAGTGTATGTTCAATTTTTGAATTTTTTATTTTTATTTTTCGATATTGAAGTATTCGAACGGGCTTCTGACAATTGTTCAACTTTAGGAAGACCTTGAATTATATCATTGGATTTTAATCTTTCGTATAAGATAGTTATTAATCTATCTCCTTCGTAAAGAATTTTACCATAAAAACTATTAAGAGTTGCTCCTCGAGTACCCAAATAGGGTTTAGCTGATCTAATGATGAAAGATTCCTCATGAAAAACTACAATTTGACCAGTTCTTCGAGTCTTCTACCTTTTCTTTCAAAGCGTTCTCTCTCTTTCAGGCATTGTATTTTGGGGTTTTTTTCTTTCTTCCATTCTTTCGGGTTACTCTTGGCTTCTTGTGTTGGAAGCCTCTTTTTCTTCTTATTCAGTGAATCCAATTTTGATTTCACTTTATCCCACGCATTCTTATCACCCCTGGCATTTATCTTAGCATCTCGTTCCAAAATGAGGTTTTTTATCTTTATTTGAATTTTTTCTTTTTTCCTATTTATCTTATCGAGATTTTTTTCCAAACCATATATATTATCAAAGTCTCGAACTAGAAAATCATTTATTCTCTTTTCAATTTTAGCAATTTTAGAATTATGAGTAGATTTACCATACTTTTGTCGAAGCTTTTCCCATTTTTTTTATCTCTCTTTCTATTCTGAGCTTTCGAGCAGCCTGTCTTTCACACTGCCGAGCTATCATCTCTTTCTTTTGTTGTTCTCTACCTTCTGTACTTCTTCCATCCTCTCCCAATGCTTTCGTTGATCTTCTATCTTGAATGCTTTTTTGAGGTTTTTAACTTCCTCCTGATTAGTCGTCGATTCAAGCTTTTGTAATCTCACTTGTTTCGTCTTTCGTCTTTCCTCCTTTCTTTTCTTTTTTTTGTCTTTAATCTTTTGGATTGCTGCGAGCTTACATTGCCTTTCCTCCTCCTTTTCCTTGAGACTTTGTATCACAAAAGCATCAACATCGAAGTCCTTGTCTATTTCAAGTTCTCTAAACTCCCACATTTTTCTAATCTATTTTCTCAATATATTCGAAGGAAAAAGGTCATCAAGACTTTTGGCATTCTTGACCCTTCTTTTGATATCTGGGAACAACCAGAATTGGAAGTAATAATACGGGTTCTTTTTCATTGTTGAACGCTCTGAACTCTTTAACTTCTTCTTCTTGGCAGAATCGAGGTTCTTCTTATCGTGATTCTTCTTATTGGAATAAGAAGGATCCCTCATTTTTTTAAAATTTGGCAATAGCTTGATGATTTGGTTCTGGGATATATTGGACTGCGGGTCTGTTATTATCTTCTTTCATATGATCCAAGTAACTGTACAATAAAAGTTCATATCTGTGGCGTTTGATCCTATTTTGTAATCGGGTTAGAAAAGACGCAAATTCTTCTTCTCCCAAAAAGATGCAAATTCACTCCATCCCAATCGGTTACCAATTCCATTTTTCTTTTTCTTTGGTGCTATTATGTAGCCAAAACACCATTTTAACCATTGTTTCCAATGTTTGGCCATTAAATCTTCAGGATTTTTACAATCCAATATCCCTTGCAAATCTAAAAATTCTTTTACATTTTTTTTGATTAAAGGGGTTGATGCTCTTGATTCTAATAAATCCTTCGCATAGGATCCCTTCATGGATCTTATTCTTTGCCAAATCTTATGAAAAACATATGCTTGAGAAATATGTTTTGTATCTTTTTTTATAGTTGGGTTGATAATTCTATTTATATTGAATAGTTTTTGAATTGGTTCAATTTTTATCGTCAATTGCATGTAAAATTGCAAACTGGACTCGATGAGATTGAAAATGCTTATTTTAAGATCAATAACTGTTAGTTTCATCCTAAAATAAAGGACTCTCATAAAATAGGGAAATTTCTTTCTAATGAATCGAGTGCTCTTCTTTTGGAAGATAGAACCCAAAAATTTTATTCGAACGAATTCTTTTGTGAATCTCGATTTTATGTTAGGAGAAGGCTGATCCATTTTCTTTTTAAAATCAGCTTGCAACTGTTGATAAATCTCTAAATTCATGAGATACTCTTCATTCATCTGCTTAATTCAATCATGCATCATGGTTGTCCAATTATCTGAATCTTCCAGATCCAGATCTGGATCGACCTGCATTGAAAATGGTTCTAATGGGTCTTGTACAACTTCTAAAGAAAATTTAATATTTGACGTAGGCCTGGTCCAAATTATTACGGGAAGCTAATAATTTTTTTCTGTACTCTCGATATCTGGTCGAATGTTTATCTTTATGATCTTTTTTGAGCAAAGCAGTTCCTCTATCCGTTGGATAATAGGTTTCATCCATTCGATAATAGGGTTTATCCTTTCGATAATAACTTTTTCCCAATGGGACATATAATTCCAAATCAATTCCTAATCTTGAATCCCCGAGAATCGATCTACAAAAAACACTAGTACGATCAGGTTTGAATAAGAAGAAACCGATAATTGAATTGATTATTGACGTATTCGATAATGGAAAAAGTTACATGGAATTATCTAGTCTTTCAGCAATATTCAATAATTGGTTAAATCCCTTAAAACTATCTAATCAAAATTCATTGAGAGCTTCTTTTTGCAAAGCAAATACACTTGAATTTTTAGATTATTTACATTGTCCTCGTTTCAATTATAAAAAAAGATTAGCCTCTTACATAGAAAGGATTCATATAAAAAATAAGAATATAACATATGGAAAGTAATTAAATTTAGTTCCCATTCATAACAATCCGCTTTCTTTGTATATTGCTGAAATAAGAGCTGTGTACTCAGAGAAAGAAACTATCTCACTCATAAAGTCACAAGTCAATATATTATTGGATAAATATTTATGTGACCAAGTGTTAATCCATGATTCTCATCAATCGTCTAATTTACTTCATAAATTGAATTTATTGATTGATAGTAATATAGAAATTTCGATTAGAGATCTTTCTAAATATCCTTTAATAAGGCCACAAATTGTCAATTTTGACAAAAAGTCTTGCCATCCTTTTTTAAAGACCTTTGACCAGTATTCTAAAGACAAAAACAGTTTTAGTTCAAACATAGATCTTATTCAAACTCAATATTATCCGGATGATCTACTATCTGAAATATCTTTGTGAATGAATAAATTGGGAGAAAAAGAAGAAAGTTTCAAAAACATAATGGAAGACAAAGCCATAGGTGACCTTTTGAATAAAGAGGAACTCAAGTTTTTAGTTTCAGAACTCAAGTTTTTATTTTCTTTTAAGACCCTTCAAATAAATATTCTTTTTGAGAAATGGGGTTTGTTTCAAACATATAGGTCATGGTTATGGCTTTTTACTTTCACAAGGTGGAAATATGCTAAAAATATGTTTTTAGCTACTTTTATGGAAATACCAATAAATATTAGTGATCAATTGGTATCAAACCCGCACAATATGAGGCAAAATTAGAAAAAATGGGAGTAACCCCTTGCTGACTACACTTTGTAAATATTGAAGCAACAATACATAGTAAAATAACTTGAATGGAGCTTGTATCAACTTGCATGGAAGACATCACTATTTTCCTATATGAACATCATGGGAAGTGGCTAATTTTAGAAATAGTGAACAAGTGCCTTTGCCAAATTTACATCAACATAATGAAGAGATAATAAAGGAACTGTGTGTGAATTGAAGTCATTGTTCAGGAAAGGTTGAAAGCAACACCTGTTAATTGAGTATACAAAGCAACATTAATTGATTCAAGAGTTTCCTTGAAACAAGTGATTCTAGTTTGTAGGTGTAGAGACAGACCGAGACCCAAAACCTGTTAGTTTGGAAAATGCATTGCAATAAAGTGTTGTTAGATGAGCAAGATTTGTACTTGTAAAGATGCTAGACATGTAATTAAAGTGATTGTAAAAAGAAATCAAAATTGTGCTTTCTTCTACATCTGAGTGGCCGCCTGTACAACAAGAAAAGGTTATAATTGATTAGTTTGATTTGTTGTCCTCTAACAAAGGAGGGAATATATGGAATTCTTTAAATTTTTAAGAAAATTACTAAATTTACTTGCATGAATATGTTATTGGGAAAGGAGTTGAAGGTGAGCCTCTTCTTTCTTTCTAATAATGTTGTATGGAGTCTTCTTCATTTTGGCATAGTGCTCGAAAGAAAATGTAGGTTCTATGTGAAGGCCTAGTATGGATTTGACTCTAGACATTCCTGTGAATGTGAGGCCTTGTCTTTTTGTTTTCCTAATATCGATTGTGGCCTTATTTAGTGTGAGGCCTTGCAATTTGTGTATAGTGATTTTCGATGCCATAGTTAGTGGTATCTATCTATGGGTGCCTCATGAAACAGGTTGTATTGGTATAGTTTTTGGGTTTGTTTCAACCCATGGTGGACGAATATAGTTATTGAATGTGATTGTAACATATGCTAGTAATTTAGGTGGTTTAGATCTGAGGGGATATGCAATGTCTTTGATCTCTCTGAGAGATCCATTTACAAGTCCACCTTGGATCCATAGGTTTGTTGTAAGCATTACACTTTGATATTTTCTTAGTGGTACTTCTTGGGGTAGTTGCTCATCATTGGTAGTAGTACATAATGTATGCTATGTATTTATAGCAACAAAGAGTGCAATGGGTAGATTTAGCAGTTGCAATTTTTTCTTGTTGTGTGAAGTTACTAGGTCGTTTGTAGCAAACAAGTGTATTGAGTTGTCAAAATCTTCTTGTTCAGTTGTTGTGAGGTGCTTATTAGTGCATCATTAATAATTCCCAATCATGTTTTGTTGGTTCTGCATTCTCATGTTTTGCAATGTATTACAAAACTAAGTTTGTATTGGATTGTCACCTTGTTGTCTAAATATTATTTGTAATGTAACAATTGTATTGAATTTGTGCCATAGGTTTTTTGTAGTTGTGTGGGATGCATAGATAGGTTTATCCAATATAGGTGGAATTTCTGCTAGGTCTCCTATAAGGATTATAGAGATTCCACCACAACAAAGATGTTGTTGTTGTGGGTTTGCTTCATGTAATGTAGTATCTATTTTTAATAGTAGCTTTGGGCCAATGAAGCTCATTTCATCGATTAGAATGTATTGTATATTTTTCATCTCTTCTTGAAATGTTGTCAAATTTTTTCCTTGTAGTGGTTGCATTTATCGAATGGGTATTTTGAGGGCTGCATGTTTAGTTGATGCTTGTATATTGAAAGTTGCAATGCCTATTGGTGCAAGAACAAGGAGTGGGTTCACTGTAGTTGGTACGTTGGTTTGCAGTGCATTTCTTATACAAATAATTAGGTAGGACTTTCTAGTTCATGTAGTTCCTAGTATTAGCATATGTAGTGGTTGTTTAGGGTGATTTTGAATCAATTGATTTGTAATTATAGTAAGTGCTAGTTGATGTTTCAATGATAGTGTATAGTTTTTGAAATTGACGGTTGATTGAACATCTTGTTGGGACATTTTTTTTGTGTTTACAAATTGAATTGCATTATGGTGCAAATGTGTAGGAATAGTGTGAGCATCCCATATGTTGTTGTCATAATCACAATGGACAAGCATTTCAATTTCATTAAAATTATGACTATTAGCAAGGCCTAGTTGAGATAATAGTTCCCATTCATTTAGTGGTAGACCATCTTGTATATGCATATCGTCATCAGAGTCATCCTCCTCTTCAAGGGAAGCTTCCATTTGATCTATGCGGTCAACATGCCATGGAGTGTATTATTGTGTATGCATGTGTTTCCAATTTTGAATGATTGCTTCTTTGTCGAGGCCTATATCTTTGTCTATTTGTCGAAAATGTTTGTATAGAAGTAACTCACTCCAACAAAAAGATTCAAAAGATTCATAGTCTTCTTGTGGAATGGTATGAAAGCATGGAAAAACTTGTACAATTTCTTTTTATTTTCTAATTTTCCATTTGCATCATTTGCGACTAGCAATGTATGTGAAGGATCTTGTTGATTCAATTAGTGAAACCAGTTCAAGGTTGTTTGGCCGGTTCATGTAGGCTTGTATGTAGTTAGATTGTATCTCATTACCATTGGTTATTTTCTTCAATTGATGGAGCACTTTTTTTGCCTACATTCAATGATATAAAATTTTGATTACAAATGACAAGAGGGAGTTTTTGAAGCATATGACATGTTTCTTGTGTTCCTATATCTTATTTTGCAACAATTTCAACCACAAACTTTTGATATGATTTTAATGTGTTTTCTTCCAATCTTTCATTTACACATATTCTTGCCAACATATCAATGCAACTCTCTAATTTTCTTTCAGCTTTAGATGCATATTTGGAAATGTATTTGAGAGCAAGTAGTCATGAGATGACAGGTTGAAAATCTATGTTAGCTCCCCATATTGATAGCATATGGGGGTTGTGAATGTTTAATCTATCATTGTTTCTTATTGGTTCATAGGATTTGTTTCCAAATTCATTGTAGAGTAAAGTGGATTTTATGCATTCTTTCCAAGAAAATTTGTATCTACATTATAGTTGTTGCCCTTTTTTGTGTGGACAAGTCCTCTTAGTACATTTAGTGTGTCTTTGAATACAATTAAGTAGTTCTTCATAATCAGTGTATGGGTTGGTAGATAATATTTGAGACGTGTCTAGTAGACATTGATCATCCATTGGGTTTTTGTGTATGATATTGTTTATTTCAGATTTACTACGAGGGTTGCTAGCAGTGACATAGTTGTCAAAGAACTATTTTTCTCTATTGACTTCTGTTTGGTGTATTTTAAAGCCATAGAAATCCATATATGTGTGCAAAGCCTCAATGTTTCCATTCATATCTATACCAATAATTTGTGGCATGGAGGAGTTTTTCAATGACCTCTTCTCGAAAGATTGTGAAATGTTGATGTATATATAGGTATGTGGTATGTTGGTTTTGAATTGTTATCTATACCTTTTTTGTTGGAAGTAACTGCATTCAATGTGCTTGATGAAAACAATGTGTGTAAATTAGACCACTTTGTGTTTGTTGCACTTAGTGTGAAGAAAAATGTTAGGGACCCTATTTGTTTTATCATATTTGTTAGGTCAGAATGAAACTTGTTCTAGTATGACCATGTGCCTAGTATGGTTGATCCAAAATGCATGATCTCTTCAGCTAATTAGTTTTTAGGTAGGTTATGTAAGTGGACATGAAGGTCTTCGATAGTGGTTGGTATACAGTCATCTACTTTTCTTTTGATGAATACCGATGCAAGTGCTTGGCTACGATGACACATCATAAGATTGGGAATGAAGTATCTAAATCATGGATGTTGTCCAAATCTGTTGTCATGGTATCACATAAGATGCAAGGAATATTCATGAAGTTGCACCTCCCTAGATCAAGGTTGCATGGGTAGTGCAGTTCCATTTGGAAAGAGAGTGGGAAATTCCATATCAAATAGGCCCTCAATCATATATTCATTGATGGGGTAATTGTCAATTTCTATACGTATAGATTCCTTTATGATTTGTAACTCACGATTTTTATTTGGTAGGCTAAACATAAATGATGTTGAATATTCTATTTCAATTTCTTCATCATTGGGATTATTTTCAAATTCCACATATGTTGTTGTTGGTTCTTCATTTTCACAGTCCATGGTATGCATCATGTCTACAATATTTGTCGTTGAATCAAGGAGTACTACCAATGCATCAATATTGATTTGAACATCCTTGTAGTAGGGATCATATCTTATTTTGTATTGCAAAGTTCATTTTGAACATGAATTCTACTAACATAGCAATCATAATTCTTTCCATGTGTACTAATTCTTTGGACTATCAACACATCCAAGTCTTTGAGTCTATGTGGCAAATTAAAGAGTTTGCAATTTATTTGATCTTGGGGGAAGCTAATTGTGTGACCACTATATTTGTATTGTCCACCATCAACATGAGTAACTTGCAATATTGGATTTACATGTGCAATGAGCATCTCTTCTACTTGGGTGAGAATTTTAAGCACATTTGGTTGTGCACATGGATCCATATTGTTATCGATGGAGAATCAATGCATGACTTTCTCAACAATGCATCTTCTACAAATATGATTGTTGTTTGTTGAAAAAACATGCATACGAGGGTATCGTTCCTTACAGACAATACATGTTTGTATGCTTGACAATGCATCTATTCTATTTCTATTTTTTTTATGTCTCTACAAATTTGGCAGACCAATCAATAGCCAAATTGGTTTTGGAACTTGTATTTTGTGGCATCTGTGTATGCAGATGTGTTTCAATTTGTTGATGGGGGGAACATGTAGAAGCTTCTATGTGGTGAGTTATCAGTGGTTGTAATGGTTCTTGTAAGTTGTGTGTTCATTGGATGGTACAATGAACACTTATTTCTTCTCTGTTCCTAGCATAGTACAAGCGAATTCTCTTACGAGCTTGCAATTTTCTCGAATTACTTTGGACTGGTTGTCCTTCAGAATCTTTCAAATTTGAGTTGATCATTTGGTGTGGAAAAAAATACAGTAAATATGATTTTGTTAACTATGTACATTGGAAAACCAAAGAAGGTTTAATAGAGATGTTTTTTTCAATTTTATATGTTAGGCATGTAGGAGAAAATTGATAATCTCTTTATACAAAAGTAGTTAATTTTTTTTTTTTTGAATTCTCAAGAATGGTAAATGGATTTACATATGTTTTGTATTGATAGTAAAGGTGAAAGAGAAGTTTTGAAGGGGTCTTCAAACCTTGTACAATAAAAAAGATTATATAGAGTGGGGAGGTTGATTGCAAAACAAAGAAAACATTCTAAAGAGTGGGGAGGCTACTTGCTAAAAAAGGAAAACATTTGAACTAAGCTATTTTTCTGAACGAAAATTTTCTTTCATTGTACAATGCAAAAGATTATATAGAGTGAGGAGGCTACTTGCAGAAAAAGGAAAACATTCTAAAGAGTGTGGAGGCTACTTGCAGAATAAGGAAAACATTTTAATTGATTATTTTTTTGGTTCCTAGTGCAGACCTCAACTATTTGACTCAATAAAAAGTTGCTTTCGCTTGTGAAATCAACTATATCAACTTCTAAGATAGTTGATTTCAGTCGTTCTTCATTATTGTATGTTTCATTTCTGCTTGATAGGGTGAAGAGAATTTTTTTGCATAGTACATTTTGTATGACCTATTCATTGGTTGTCTCTGCTTCATGATTGAATTGAAGTAGATACAGTTATTTTGCAGGCATTCCGATGAGTTTAGTTGTGGCTTCTTCAAAGGAAGTTTCCCATAGAGTACCTGTGTGATCTTCAAGATTGATCTGAAGAACATATCTATATTTACAATCTTCAAAAGTAGCTTCACACTTTGAATAGTACCATTGTCCTTCATTATTTTGTACAACTCTTTTCTTGCATTGTTTTCCCTCAAAAATGATTCATTAGGTAAAAAAAAGTTGGGTAAAAAAAAATGATTTGATGAAAACAACTGTTACTTTGAGAATGCATTGCAAGGTGTGTGTTAGATCTAAATAATTTCCTTGGATGCTAGCAATGTTCTTGTGTGTAAGAACAAGAGGTACATCTAGAAGTGTTGTTGTTGGCATGGTAATTTCATTTCCATTCTTTGTAAGCCAACGATGTAGCTCTTTTGTTTCTTTGATAGTAGAGTTAATAAAATATTGAGAGCTGACTAGAGTGTTGATGACCTTACCATTATACTCAGTTACACATGCATCTTTTATTACAAGAATAGTTGACTTTTGTAGGTGGTACATTTCTTGAAGTTCTGAACCTTCCTTTTGAGCTGTTTGACCCCACAAAGTGACATTGATAGTGGATGTAGAAAATTCTACCAATTTGAGGCTCCTCCTTAAGAACTCTATCCCATCTCTTCTACATATTGTTGAGGTAGATTCCATGCATATATCTACCATGCATATAAAAATTCCAATAACATAATTAGAATAACTAATAGATTTATAATGATATCAGTAATGGGTGTAAAATAAAATTGATGTGCTAGAATCAAGAGATCATCATCACAAAGAACTAACTTTGAATCATCCATTAAAGTGATTTCTATTTCACTGTTCAATTTATTGTAGAACTTATTTTCTTCTTTGATGGTACCTACACTAGACAATGTATATACAAAACCAACTTGGACATGCCTAAAATGAAGGTCAACAATTTCATTGAAGCACGTAACACGTACTTCAATGTGCTTTCTATTAGCAATATCAAAACTGAATACTTGGCCATGTCCCTTCTTTGTGTTGAATTGGTGGATTTCTTTTTTCATAATTACACGACCTTTTATTGTCCACCTTGTTTCAAAAGGATTCAATCTTTTCAAAGGGGTGATAGTTGAGATATCATTTTTTTTGCATAGGGATGCATGAATTCCAAACATCAATCTCTTAGGATGTGACTCTATAGATGTGCCAATTCCATCTAAGCTTGTAGATGGTTCAAATGAAACCTCCACATTTCTTTGTATGGGTTGGTCTTCTTCTTTGTAGAGAAAGGTGGGATCACCTATGACGTCATGTTCCGTGCATGTAATCTCTAGTTCAGAGATTACAATCCACCTATTGATTTGAAGGAAAATACATTATTAGGTAGGTGTAATGAAACCCACAAATGCAAACATGTAATAGTTGACTATAGTCATTGAAATTGTAGGCTCACCTTGCATGAAAAATAGAAGGGCATCTAAATCATATGAGTTGTAGTATAAAGAACTTATGTATTGTATTTAAAGTTACTAAGTGGTTATTCTTTTTTGGAAAGGTGGATTTTTGGAGGTGTATCCTTTTAGAGAGTGCTAATTTGTATCTAGGTAATTGAAGACCTGGAGATGCAGATGTAAATCCAGTGTGTCATTATTTAACAGGGTGATTGCATTGGGTGTCAAAGATAGAGACATAGCTAAATGGATCTAGAATATCCCTATAAAAGTGCATAGGTTGATAAGTTCTCTTGTGGTTTTAAAGTAAAAAAAATTCTATTTGAATCTCTTTTGATTTTTTATATTAAAATGTGAAAGAAAACATAACACGTGATGATCTATTTTTATTAAATGGATACAATCTTGCTTTTAACACAAGTTGTCTATTACTATGACTAGTGTTGTAGCTAGTAGAAGAAAGATGAAGTGTAGTAGCAAATCGGTTATGAATATTAAGGAACATACCTATAGGTAACAACAGTGATGCGGTCTTTAATACGAATGATTTATAGATGAAATGCAGTCTTTAGTATGAATGATTTTTCTAAAACAAATAGAATCATGTGAAAGAAAAGTATAAAACATAGCGAGGAATGATTTGTCATAAATCCCTCAAAAATGGGTTGTAAGAGAAATAGTACTCCACGGCTGATGGCTGACCTATAATATTAAGCATTTCATTTTATCATAATTTCTAATAAAGTAGTCCAATAATTGACAATGCCTGAATACTTAAATAAATTGTAGTGTCAATTTATCAATAAATATTACCATAACCAATAAAGGATTTCAACAGTTTTTAGTCCATTCTATAATTCCAAACTTGATTTATATCAGCTTGAGATAAAACTCAAAATACAAATGGTAGATGAAATATTAAGGGCCTCATTTTTGAATGACAGGTTGGAAAATTACTGCAAGGTTAAAGCTATACTTGAATTCTCTCCTAGTACATTTCGATGAAATTGCAGAAAATAACTGCAACAACTTTGAATATTTTAGTCAAGCTAGTTAAACGATAGAAAATCCAAGCACTCTGACCATTCCCGAAAAAATAGGAAGTTATATTATGTTCTTTCCTTTAGTTTGAAACTGTTGTTGTCCAACACTCTTTTTAACTTCCTCTTACCATCACTAAGTATTTAGTTGCAGTAGTCTACAATCCATTTTTATTTTTCTTCGTCATTCTAACAATAAATTACTAAGCATGATTGAAAATGTTATGCAAAAATGTTATGCAATTGATTCCAATCATTTTGATACTAAATTACTAAGCATGATAAAAAAATCCATGCAAAAATCTTATGCAATTGATTCCAAACTTTATTGATGTTGATTGTCAAAGCATGGAGGATTTCATTTACCACAAGGAAAGAAGTTCAAATCTTTTATTTGTGTATAAGAGGAATTGTAAGTGAGTTTTTCTTGTTTACTACATAGGGAACTATAGTCAGATTATGCTACATTTGATCCATATACTCTTGAAAAGCACCGAGAATATGAGGAGCATTGTCTTCTCCATAATGTTCATTATAGTACATCTCCCACAAAAAAGTACAAAAACTAGCTAGTGTCGTGTTCAATTTTGTTGTTACTACATAGGAAAATATAGTAAGATTATCTTGAAAAGCATGGAGAATATGAGGAGCATTGTCTTCTGCATAATATTCATTACAGTACAACTTCATCAAAAAAATACAAAAACCAGCTAGTGTCGTGTTCGATTTTGTTGTTACTACATAGGGAACTATAGTAAGATTATGCTACATTTGATCCATATACTACTAAAAAGCACATAGAATATTAGGAACATTTCCTTCTCCATAATATGCATCGCAGTACAAATCCCACATAAAAGTACAAAACCCAGTTAATTTCACGCATGTTGCATGAAACTCATCCACAATTTTCTCCATGGCTATAACTTCAAAGTCTTTGACATCATCTACCTGGGAGCTTGTGGACTTAACTTGATCAATGATTTGGGTAGAACTTAGTGACAAACAAATTGTAAAATTTTGAATTTTTGTTTCATAAAAACCATTCCAATTGACAAAAACATTCGAGCCAATGGATAGTGGTGAAACATTAACTTCAAAATCACTACTTGCAATATCAACCACTTCAATTGGTTGTTGAGGAATTGCCATGACCTAAAAGAAATTGGAACATAAATGTTAATAAGTAGATAGGTGTAAGGTGAAGGAAGATATAATAGAAAAAAAAGAAGCTTTTGTAGAAAAACAACTGGAAGCTGACCACTTTAGTAGGGATGAATTGACAATTTTGAGAGGAAACATTTATGTCTATGTAGAATATACATTGTCTAAATGTGTTCCCATTTGGAAAGATTTCAATCGGCTTCAATTAATCCAATCCTTTACTACTATGAAAACACTTTCAAACATTTAATTACAAGGATTTAAAAAATCAACTAAAACAAAGGAGATGCGATATAGATTAGGCACAAAGAACCCAAATTATACTTAGTACATATAATTGATTGCTTTCTAAAATTGTGAAGTTAAAATGCTATCGATACTATCAATGAAGTGTTCTTTTGGTTTGCAAAGAGATGTAAGAGACCTCGGGTAGTGGATTAGATATACATAATTTATAGACATGCATGAAAAACATCCTATTAAGAAGCATTACAAAGCAATTTCTAGTCTTCTAGAAAGTCCATATACCTACCCAAAAAAAGAAAAATGACAATTTGTGAAGTAGTTTCATCAAAGAATCCTCACCTATTCTAGTTAAAGTTAATTGACGTGGACATAAATTTTTGTAAGGTTTTATTACTATTAAGGCCATATAATGATGGCCTAATGATTATGAACTATTGTGGCTAATTCCATGAGTATTGTCCATGGCTAAGCTAGTAACCTAGATGAATAAACAAGGTTGGTGGACTACACCATACTATGTGATTTAGGCTTGACCAAAGACAAATGTACATTATGTTGGTTGCACCCTCAAGTCCAAATAGCCATGTGAAGGAAAGACCTCTTAGTGAAGCATGAAGCTAATGAAAAGCAATATAAGGGCTACAAGCCAAGGGTGGAAATCAACACTATTGTGCTTTGATAACAAAAAATTTCCTACAAGAACAGGACAATCGTAGGATGCTAGATGATTTTTTTAAATCACTCTTCAGAGAGATCAGACGAGCTTTTCAAAGGCTTGGAGATCTTGAAGGAAAATTAAAAAAATAGAGAGAAACTCAAACATGGTCCCCTATTCACTGGTTGCAAAACTGTTGATCAGGAGGATTGTAGTGTTTACATTGAAGGCAAAGGGTATTCCTACAATAGTTTTTAGAATTTTGGGCTTCGAAAAAGAATCTCTACCCTCGAAATACTTGAGTGCCCCTCTTGTGGAACCTTTAGATCACCCTCCTTGCCTTAGCTTTCTTGAATCATGAAAAAAGCTAACTGTTGAGGGTTGTTCGATTGCTCCATGTTTGGGCTGTAAAGGAATTGTTGAAGAGGATGAGGGTTCTGCTGTGAGATTGTCTTCGACTATCCAAACTTACTGAAAATAATTGTAGTTGAAACTAGTAAAAGGGTTTCCCATCCTCAAAAACTAGGGTTGAAATTTAGAGCAGTAAAAATCATATGTGAAACAAATAATAGCTAATGAAGGGGAGTGACGAATTAGAAAAGGAAGGAAATTTGAAATGAACAAGAGGCATGAATCTTACCTGTTCAAAAAAGATCTAGTGCAGGTGTAGAGCTTTTAAACCTTGAAGGCTTTCAATGACAGAGATTGATGGTGCCTTTAGCCAGGGAATTTATGGAAGTTGGGGGCAGTGGTCTTAGGGTGGTTAGGGAATGTATAAATGCAGATTTTAGAACAACATCCTATGGCAGGACGAATGAATCTAGAAGAGCTATTTTCTGTTGAGATAAGAAATCCCCATTAAGGTGTCATGTATCCGATGCAATATTTTTTGACCTACATTGTGCTTGATGCAAGAAAAGGAGAGCCATGCAACATCTATGCCTTGCATTTGACAACTTCCATATTCTTCAAGTCGGCAAAGGAATGATTAACATTTCCAAAGGCCATATGATCTTCTTGCCCAATCAGTGGTAGGTTTGTAGTGAACCGGACATTGCTTGATGATGTTCGTTCTTGTTTCAGGCGTGAGACAGGTTTTCAGTTGAACTATGCATTGGGGATCCCAGAGGTAGAGCCTATTAGCTAATTATATCATATTTTGTTTGTATTAGAGCAAACTTGAGTAGCATTTTCAAGAAAGGAAGGTTATTAGGGGATGATTTTGTTATAGATTTAATTTATTGATGTAACACTCATTATACTCTCTAGTTGGAAGTTAAAATAAAGAATGGAATAATTAATGATATTAAGTTTTCACAATTCATACTAATAATTAATTGTTATTTTTGGATTTGATTGTGTTTGAATTTTTTGCATCAACGTTTCAAATCACACTCTGCAATCCATCATTAGGATAGAAGAGAGCTAGAGGAGAAAAAATGAATTTGTTGTAGACCAAAACTAGTTAAAAAGGAAGAGGTGGGAAGAGGGAGAAACCAACATGAGGTTCAAGGAATAAATATTAGAAAAATTAATAAAAATTAAAAGACAGGATTAGGAGAAGACTAAGTTTATTTTAATAATTTAACAAATTACAATATGCTACTAGTGCTATAAGATTAAACTAATAAATGAAACAATTTAATAAAGCACAAGAAAGAATAACAATAGAAAAACAGTTAATACAATGAAAATTATGAAAAAGAGTCGAGCAATGATTAAAAATTCTTAAAAAGGGGCTAATTTTTTTTAAATAATTTGACTATCTAAATTTTATATACAAATGAAATTTTAAGCTTTTAATATGATGAAAGAATTACTTGCTTGATATGTAGGCAAAGTGGTGGACAATTCAGGGCTTATAGGAGGCTTCAATATTATTTTCACTTCTTTGATGGACTTGTCTTCCACTAAAGTTATTCCCTCTTTTGTTTGATGTTGTGTTCTTATGTAGTGTAGATACATTTCAAAGAAATTTAATGTGGTTTTGTTGCAATTGATGATGCAATTGATGATTTCAAAGTCTATATTTGGAGTATTGTTTGTAATGGTTTAAACCTCATAGTTGAGCTTATACATTTTCTATTGCTTTATTGGCTTGCTAGCCACCTATGTGTTACATTACTTTGCATATGTTTGCGAAATTTATTTGGTCACAGGAGTATTGTAATTGTGCATAATAGTGCAATGGAGGATATTACATAGGCATTGCTCATCAATAGATTGGTACAAGATTTTATTGAATTGTTTGTAAACAATAATTGGCACAATGACTTCAAGACACTTAATAGGTTTTGGAGTAGAACCTTGTTAATAAATTTTTTTAAGTCAATTTTGCTTCTAAACATTCCTCTTATTTATTACCATTTTACTACCCATAAATACCATAGAATTAAGCAAATAAATAATCAAAACATGCCTCAGATAGAGGACCATGTAGAAGTGTGCCCCACCCTATTGTACAGATGATAAAAAGTGTGCTATATTTTATTTACAAGTATTTGGATGCTTTCTATTACATTTTCTCAAGAGTCGTTGTAACTAAGGTAAAAATTTAGGTTAGCATGAAATCAAATGCATAATAAAAAACCTAGCTAAACAATGAAGTACAATGGAGTAAAATAGCATAAAACAAAGAACAATCTCACCAAATGTCTAATAGATCTCCATGATTGACCTTCATTTCCCTTCTCCATTTGCTGCAATATTATGTTTGCCCTTAGATTTTGATGAGCAACTATTGACCTATGACAAGCCCTAAGCAAATATTGAAGAATTCTACTCTAAAATTGCAAAGCCACTCAACAATTGCAAGTATGAAGCAAGCCTAAAGTCTGAAGCCTGAAATCACAAAGTCAAGAGGTGTCCAAATGAGGTGAAAATTGCCCTTTTTTTTATAGAAAAGCCAATTTTGGATAAATCCAGCCAAGATTAGAAGTTGAGAGATGCCCTAAGATAAAAGGTTGAAATTAAATGTGACAACCATCAATTAGGGTTAGGGAAATATTAGGTTAAAATTTGAAATGAAGGGTTGAGATTTGATATTGGGCATGGAAAAATAGACTGTTGTAAGATTTTATAATAATTGAAAATTATTTTATTTAAAAGGTTGAGTTGACCTTTTGAATTAAAAAATAATTTAATTCAAAAGTGGTGCGGCCATGTGATAGTAAATAATAATTTAAATTATTTACTTGGAGGGAGAAAATAGAAAGTGGGACAATTTTAAATAAAATGTCTTTATTTAAAATTAGAAAAACCAAGGTGATAATAATTAAATAAATTATAAAAAAAAAAATTAATTATAAGAAGACATTAGAAGTTAATGACGTATTTAAATAAACAAATAAATTTTATTTATTTAAATAATTAGAAAGACATAGTGGATAGATAATAATTAAATAAATTTGGGAATCTATTTAATTATAGGGAGACATAAGAAATTGGTGATGTATTTAAATAAAATAAATGTAATTTATTTATTTAAATAATCAGGAGGAATAAAAGATATGAATTAATTAAATAATTAAGAATTATTTAATTAATAGTTGAAATTGGACCATAGGATCATAATTGAATATTTTAAGTATGTTAGGAAGAAATATGGAGACAATAAAGTTTGCAAGCCTAGGTCAATTTTATGTGTCTATAGTCGCACCAATGTTCTATACACTATTTAGGATTGAACATAATTTTTGGATGGAAAGTAATTGAACTCTTCAACTTAGTAGCCCTCTTTCCCCACCTTGTAATCCACAACTTGCCCAATATTCATATGTTTCTATTTAAAATGGTAAATTAGGCATAGCTTTCCATTAACACCCAATTGTGTTGTCTATTGTCCACTTATGGTCTTCTTACATGAAATGAATGTACATATTTTACTAGGCCAACTTCTTATCACACTCAAGTAGTCATGCCATTCCTTGGTCATGGGTAATGAACCCATGAAACCTACAAAGATGCTCTCAAATGGTCTATTTGTTATTGATTATGATATGTGCAATCCATTATTCTTATTGAATGGCTTCTATGTTACACGATACATATCCACAAATGACCTTTGTCACACCTTGAATCTTTGGACAATTAACATGCCACTGCAATGTTGTCACTATCTTCTTCATACTAAAGTGAACCATTGATTTTAAAGTGTGCATTTATAACATAAGCTAAATCCCTTCTATTTTAGGCACACAAAGTTTGTCTAGTTCCTAGATTGTCCCATCTTGAGGCTGCAATAAGTTTTTCCTTCATATACTTTGTCCTTGGTGCCTTAATCATGTTGATATGTATCCCCAATATTTGTATCTTTGACACAACTTGTTTATACACCTCATGTGTGAATGGTTCGATGCTCATTAATATCCCCATTATTGAAACATTTGTTAGCTTGGAGGCCTCTAGACTATTCATGCCATCTTTCTTGCAATGCCTCTACTACTTGATTTTAGAGTCAAATTGCTAAAAAAGACCATCCACTTAAAGTGCCTTTCATATAGGTCCTTTAGATGTTTATAATTGTTATGGATGGCGATTTCTTCCCTAACAAATATTACTTCCATTTCTTGCCTCTTGTATCAATTCATAAAACTTTGTATGCTAAATCTATGTTGGTCTTAGGTTTTAGTTTTGGTGGTTCATTGATTTTAAGTTGAAGTTATGGATGCTTGGATTCAATTGTACAATACCTTGTGCACCATACCAAAAAAAAGAAAGAACAATATGGTTAATACCATAATGGGACTGCTAGGAATTTCTATTCAAATGACGAATCAACACTTAAATAGAATTCAATGGCTTGTGATTAGGGGAGAGGACCCAATACCTGAGCATGTTTCAATAGTTGTGATAGTAGTTGTTTATATAATGCCCAACATTTTTATCAATATTGGACCAATAGTTGTGACTTTGAAGTTGTTAGTGTTGATGATGACTACCCATAATTAAATAAAATATATTCCTTTGATCTAAAAAGCAACCGATCATGTGATTCCACATCAGCGCTCAATAAAACATGCTGTGAATGCACAAGTATTGGTCTCACTTTTTTGGGGGGCCTTTTTGGACACCTTGACAAAAAGCATGCCGATGTGGCATCATATTTGATGATGTGGCCTTGAAACCTTAGTTATAAGCAGGGGCTTGCCAAGCAAGCTGCTGTAAAAAATTGGGAGTGATTGAAATTTCCACTTAAGATAATTAGAAGTGCGAAGTTAGGGTGCACAACTACTAGATCCTCTCCCCTAATTAATTAAAACGTGAGGAAAATGTGCTTGTCCAACTAACACAACCACCAACCATTCTTTCTGCTCCATTCGTCAAACTATACCTACCTTTCTATCTTGCCTACTTTCTGTTAATGCGTTTCTCTTTTACCAAATGATAATGGGCATCGTATATGGACCGACGAAAAAACACCAAAATTTAAATTTAAAACTTTTCAATTTTGCCTCCTATTATGGTTTACAATGCCGTTTAACCTCCACCACCCACATTTACGTCCAGCCCAAGAGAGTACAGGGTTCGGTGGTTATAAATCAATCAACGGCCCTTTCCTTCAAGAAGGTGATTGATTTTCCCACTTAAGTTCAAGATTTGAATGGGGCTGGAGGATTGAAGTGGTTGTTGGCACATTTGGGCATTGAATTTGCCCTGTTTTGCTGTTCAAAGTCGAGAGCCAAGATTTCTTTGGCGAAGTTTCGAGAAGAATGTGATGTGGGTAAAAAAGAGGAAGGCGTTGGAACGACCATCCAACCTCGAAATCGGGAGAAAGGGCCCTTACCTATATATCTGGGTATGACACTTCTCCGGGTGGTCGGGGTGGAAGAGGAGTGGTGGGGGTAAATTGTCAGAACCTCTGAATCTTTGTTCCGGATAGAGGTTTCTTGGTGCGGACAGATTCCCATCTTTTCTCTTTAGGATGACACACATGTCCCTTACTTGATCGAGTTGAGGAACATTTCTTCATCGAATCCAAACGTTTCTCTTCTCCAGTTGACACCGACCCACCCTACAGACTGGACGAAACTAAGCTAGGCCATGTGAGCCTGTTCGGTGGGGAAGCGCCAGGAAAGTACGGAGGTTGAGTAAAGACCTGATAAAGAGTCTTTTTACTATTCCCACCCGTCACTTGGTCGAGGGCAGAACTTCAACCCATTAGTGAAATTCGACAGAGAAGAGAAGATGCCGACCACCACCATCTCGTCCTCGACCCTTGACCTCTAAGCCCACCCCCGATATATCCCGTTATCTGCTAGGCTGTAGGTCCCTCGACCATAGGAGCAAAGGACCCTATCTATATTTGGGGCTCTCGACCCTTACATCTAGTTTACGTTGGGCTAGGTCCAAGGTTGCCTCCAATGTCCATATAGAGTATAAGGTGCATATATGGTTTAGTTGACTAGCTCCTATTCTTTAGGATGCCCTTTGTTGCAAATATAGTTCCTTGATTAGGAAGTTGACCTCGACTTCAAAGGGGGTCGTGGTGGTCCCTTACTAGAGAGAAAAGGTCTAGAGGAGCATGGGAGATATTATATAGAAGGGACTTTCAATTTACTATCTTTGAGTGGTTCACGTAGTGAAAGATGGCTCTACTCACCTTTGATTAATTCCCTCCCACCCAAGCATTATAGTTAAGGGTGAGTGTCTAAAGGCCCTTTGACACAAAACATGATCATTATCAACCAATCTAGTCTCTAGACTTCTATTGAGATAAATTCTTCATAAGGGGAGGTCTTGCATTTATGAGAGCAATTAATCAAAAGAGTTTCACAACCATGGTTGATCTGATAGCTTTGATGGTGGAAGGAAGGTTCATTCAAGTGCTTCAAACCAAACATGTGAATGCCTTGTGATTGAGAGGTAGATATTCAAATAATTGGGCCTTATAGTCAAAGAAACCTTATAATCCTCTAATTGAATTATGGTTGACTAGATTTGGTATAGGGTTGGAGCCTTATTTACCCTCTCTATAATAGGAGGGGTGCATCATTTATTATGTATGTAATATGAGTCATCAACAATATCATGTATATAATAGGTGGTATGGTGCTCTACCATGGTGGACTAATAGGTCAAAGGAAACTCTTCATAGTGATCTATAGCCTATTATAGATGGGGGTGTGAGTGTAGTGAACCGTGTCAAAAGGAGGAGAGTAAAGCAACCGACCTTGGAGTAGAGGGGGAAGACCAACCTTAGAGTAGAGGGGAAGCAACTCCCTCTCTATAGTGGGGGTGACTCAATAATTGAGAGCTAGTCACACCATGTAAAATTGGGTGGTTGAACCCTAAAAGTTTACAAATAAAATTCTAACCCCACTATAGAAGATAGACACTATGACTATAGAACTATAACTATGGGGCAATCCCTACTAGATTTGGTCTTAAAGGCCAACTATAGAATTGTGCATAGGGTGATCTCAACACCTTTAGTTTGACTATAGAAAGAAGGTAGGCAACCAACTATGATTATAGGGAACTATAGTTAGCCCTATTGAAACTACATAGGGTTAATAGGTGGGATAAGGGCCTATTGAAACAAAGGGGGGAAATTATAGAATTATAACTATAGTAAGGGGTCAATGGGATCCAAAGAGGGGGGAAGGTGCCCTAATGACTAAGATCCTTGATTTTCCTTACTAACACTCCTTGATATGTCCTATCTAACTATAGATTAGAGACCCCTATGGGATTTCCACCAATATGGATAGGGCCTAACCCTATTGAAACAAAGGGATTCCCTAGTAGGGATTGGATTGGTGTAATGGACAACTAATATAGATAGGGACCATAGTTTAAGAAGGATCAACCTACCCCTGATATATCTTAGGCCTCAAGTCCCATAGGTACAATTGGATATTTTCTCTTCCCTAGAATCAAACCCCTACTCTTATAGTTCAAATAGCTAAGTTTTGAACATACTTCACTCCCTCACTCTAATTCACCACCACAATAGTGACACAAGGATGCATCCCTGAAGATAGATGGGGCAACCACTACTATAATTGGGGGCACTTGTCACTATAACTACTCACAATTCAAACCCTCTACAATAGTCTAGTTGACCTCTTGTCAAAATTTAGTAAGGTTGATTGTAGTCGATCCCTACTCAATTATAGTTGGAAAGAATTATAAAAGGTGGGGTTGGATGTGAAGTAAATCTATAGGGAAGAGCTAGGCACCTAAAGGGATACAATCACTCTTTATACCACAAAACATCTACCTTCCAACAAAACTTATTTGACTTACTAGGATCACTCTATAACTGATGTGATTACTTATAGCAACAACATTCAACCACTTTGCTTTGGATTTTTCTACTTAATTTGCTTGTAATATTAAAATAACACATGATAAAATCTTTATCCTTCTCATCCTTCCTAGATAGTGCATCTTTCATAACATTTTCCTTCCCTTAGATACAATCTTAGAGTCACATCCCAACATATTAGTAACCCATTTTTATTTCTCTCCAAAAGATAATCTTTGTTCCAAAAAATATTTTAGGATATTATTATATGTCTTAACCTTGAAGTGTCTACCCATTAGATAAGGCCTCCATTGTTTTACTGCATAAAGGATAACTAGTATTTCCTTCTCATAAATAGGTTTGAGTTGATTATTACCCTTTAATTGACGGATCTCAAAAGCAATGGGTTGACCCTCTTGCATGAGAACTACTTACATACCATATCCTAAAGCATCACATTCCATAATAGAATCTTTGGTGAATTTTGGAGCACAAAAAGTAGTGTATTCATACACATAGCCTCCTTTAATCTCTTCAATGTTGCATTAGTAGACTCATTCCAATGAAAATAATCACTCTTCAATAAAGTTGTGAGGGGTTTTGCTATACATCCATAACTCTTCACAAATATTCTATAGTATCTAGTCAATCCTAAGAAACCCTTCAACTTCTTAATGGTTTTGGGAATAGGTCATTCCATTATACCCTTAATTTTGTTAAGATCCACCTTTACTCCATCATGCAAACATATGTGTCCCAAGTACTCCACCTCATTGAGACAAAAAGTGCACATGGATGGCTTAGCATAGAGTTGATGATATTCAATAAATTTTAATGCTTGATCTACATGTTGCAAGTGTTCTTCCCATGTCTTCATATAAATATATATCATCAAAGAACACTAATAAAAAATTACTCAAGAATTTATTAGAGATGGAGTTCATCAAAATTTGAAATGTAGATGGTGGATTGGTAAAACCAAATGACCACCAAAAACATAATGATCCTCATGAGTCCTAAATATTGTCTTATAAGTATCTTCTTCCTTAATTCGAAATTGGTGATAACTTGATAAAAGATCTAACTTTGTAAATGTTAGTGATCCAAATCTACACCCCTAATGCCAAGCTATCAAATAACTTAGCAGGTTTGGATGTAACATGGGTCTGCTTTCAGGTTGTGACGTGTCTTATTCGAAAGCAGACCTCCAGGTTATGGGCTGGCTCCCCTTTTGATGCCACCTAACTACTGATTTTTGAGGAAAAGGGTAAAAGATGCATAAAACATGAACATTAACTAAAACTACCTAAGGTGATACACCAAAAACCAACTAAGACTTGATAACAGCCTATCACATTCAAAACAATATCATAAAAAATTGTTTACACAACTCATTTTCATATGCAATTCACATAAGTAATTTATAAGGAGGTTTCTAAACATGACTCTTAGAAGGAAAAAAAAAGTCTCACAACTAACATCATTGTTAACTAACACAACTTATAACCTATAACAATTCATTTGTTGCTAAATAGATGCCTAAACATGAGACAAGTTTTCAAGGAAAGATTAAATTTCACAAAACAAACTAATCAATCACTAACAACATGCTATAAAACATGAAATGAGAAGGTTAAATGCTCTATTTTATTGATTCAAAGTACTCACTATTTAACAA
The DNA here is from genome assembly GCA_007258455.2 of Sequoia sempervirens. Classification (NCBI taxonomy): domain Eukaryota; kingdom Viridiplantae; phylum Streptophyta; class Pinopsida; order Cupressales; family Cupressaceae; genus Sequoia; species Sequoia sempervirens. The sequence continues at coordinate 144,650,985 of VDFB02271358.1, read as the reverse complement.
GTCCATATGAGTTACAATACTGCTCCATGCTGAAAAATAACTCCAAAAAATAAAGCTATCACTTTACTGTAAAGAAAGAACTAACTCCAAAATGAAGAAAGAAGCTACTTAAGCAAAACCCATCCAATCCCTTCACACATGTCTATCTAGAAGGTTTTGGTCAGATGCAACAATGAGGCCAAAAAAGAACCTTCTAAAATCACTCCAAAAAGTCCTCCAAGTGGTCCAAGGTCAATCTAAGACCATAGTCATGCCAAGAGTGTGACAAAATAGCCTCCAAAATAGCACATTTCTCTCCAAAATAGTCAAAGGCACAACTCACACAATCTCCTCATGTCTGCAAGTCATAATTTTGTCTCCCACAGCCTTGACCCATGCTAGATGCATGTTTTTGAAAACACAAGACTCAAATATGCATTCAAAATAATAACTTGATTAAGGGATTCAGGATACACCACTTAATCAAGATATTTTACATTTTAAAGCATAATGCAAGAGGTCCCCACTACCTCTTTGAATTACATTGCATTTTCATCAAAAATGCCATAAAATAAAAGTGATTTGCAAATCACTTAAATGATATTTTTACACTTTGAAATAAAATGCAAAATATAATGCTATATCTAAATGCTTCCAAAAGCATTAAGCAAAGTCAAAACTTCCCAAGGCACTTGATCATTTCCATTTACCTTCACTCCTGCACTTGAAGGCCACACACTTGGTCAACATCATTTGATTTTCAAAGGGAAAACAAAGGCCCCATGATTCAACCTATATGGGCATAAGGGACTCCACACATCTTGGAAGGCATACTCTCATAGTTTTGAAGGCATCAAGGGATTACATGTTAAAGGCATATGATTAGGACTTAGCACATTTTGAAACAAGGCATAAGGTTTTCAAAAGCATAAGGAAAAAAACTGCCTAAGTCTTAAAACGTACCATCAACCACCATAACACATTTTAATGTGTTTCATTTTTTAAAATGAATGGGAAAAAATTGCATCGGCTTTCCCAAGGGTTCAAACCCTAAACACAAAAAGATGGGGAAAATGTGAAAAAACATTCGTTTTGCATCGAGCTTCTAGAAGAAGCTACAACTGCCATGGGGTTTCATTAAAGCACAAAAAATGGTGATTTTTTGGTCGATTCTTGACTGGTTGTTGGTGAAATCTTGTGGTTTTCTTCATTTGAATATTGAGGTAATTAAATTTTTGAATAAAAAATCTATATTTTCATCTTTTGAAGGCCATTTTGAGGGCAAAAAGCCACGACCTGTAGTGTTTTTCTGATCACTTTGTTTCACTTTTCTTTTTTGTGGTTACTCATACTTATCATACCCGCCATTGTTGAAGTTATGAAGCTTGAATAAAGGACCTTTTCATGTGACAAAAACTTGTAAAAATGAAGGAGAAATGAAATAAAGATTGAGTAAGCTTTTTTCAACCCACTCCATTTGATTTTTTTATAAAAAATAGTTCGTTTCGAGCTGTCAGTTAAGAATGAAGCATAAAAATGCTTATTTTCTTTTGTATTTGCATTTAAAGGAAGAAAGCCCCAACATTTTTTGTTGTTTCTGTTAGAAAATTTTCTCCTTCAGGCCGCAACCAAGATAATAGAGTAGGGTTTTGGTGTAGCCACGGTAGGAGGGTCCTCAGAGAGAATGATCTAGGACATGCAACAAGAGTAACATGACGAAAGAAACACAAAATATGGAGGCAAATGCAGATGGAAATATTCTTATTAATATAAGTCTCTATTACATTCAACTGACAACATCTGGGCTTGCAGATTCGGCTTACATGCCTGATACAACATGTTTAGAAATACAACACTCCAATGTGCTCCTATATGCGAGCAAAATATTACAAATCTAAAACCAAACCTATCTATCTTTTCTTCATTCTTCACTACTTCTCTTCTAATGATCTATTACAAGCTTTATAGCATATCCACAATTCTGGAAACATCCACATCGATCATCACATTCTCCAAGGAAAGAAAATGTAACGTGTGCATGAATAGGTCAGACTGAAGTTTGAATAACTCTTGAATAGGTGTGTAAGACAAATTGTGGACCTAAAATGGAGGTCGAGAACACACCTAGGAACAATTAAAATTACACCGTTAAGATCCGCAAGTTATGAGGATGATCCACAATGATCGAGGTGGCCGAAAGTTTTGAAATTATTTCGATGCCGGTTCAAGAAATTGCCAAGAATTTCAAAAGCGATAACTTGCCAGAAAAAAGATCTAATCACACTTAAGTATTGGAACAAAGAAGATGAACATGTAGATGATGTAGTCCAAGATCCATAGGGTCTGGTGAGCAAAGATGATGAATCCACCAACATGAATTGAGAAAGAACCAAAACAAGAACAAAACTGAAAGGAAAATATTTTGGTTGATGCAAGATTACCAAGAACCAAGGATGCTCCTGCATTAGACATTCAGGGTTAATGAAAAGTGAGTCTCTCACTTTGTAAAGGCCAAAGGAAAAACAAGATGGTCTACCTCAGCCTAAGAAATCCATGAGGAATCCTCCACTAGTCTACCTCTCCACTTCACAAGATATTCTTTCTATTGTCTTCCATGATGCTTCCTTCCATCTCTGATATCTAGAACCTCTCAATCCCATCTAATTATTTTTTAGGAAACTGATCCCCTAATTCCACTATATTGTCCTTACTAAATTCTGCTTCATAATACTGATGTAGGTTTTCAATGTTGAATATAGGTGATATACACATACCTTTTGGTAACTCCACTTCGTATGCATTTTCTGAATCAAACTTCTTCAAGATCTTACAAGGTCCAAGCTTTCTCATATTCATCTTGTTGTATGTCCCAACTAGAAATCTTTCATTTGTCAAATATACCATCACTTCATCTCCAACTTCAAACTTCTTATGTCTCCTCTTTTTGTTTTCCTTCTCCTTATACTTTTGGTTCGTGTCTTCCTATTGATGTTTCACTTGAATATGTACTTTATTAATATGCTTTGCAAATTCCTCTACTTCTGCACTCCTTTTAGCTTCCATATAAATGTCTCTTAACTCGGATATACCTCTAGGATGAACTCTTGGAACAATCTCAAAAGGTGTTTTCCCTGTACTCCTATTCACTGAATTATTGTATGCAAATTTTTCTTGTGCTAGGACTAAGTCCCAACTTTTGATCTTCTCTCCAACCAAACATCTTAGCAAATTTCCCAAGCTCCTATTCACTACTTTTGTCTTTCCATCAATTTATGGGTGAAATTTAGAACTAAACTTCAAATATGTCTTCAACTTCTTCCAAAGTGTTCTCCAAAAGTAACCAACAAAATTTACATCTTTGTCTGAAACAATACTCCTAGGTAATCCATGCAATCTTACCACTTCCTTGAAATATAAATCTATTACTTGCACTGCATCTGTTGTTTTCCTACAGGGTATGAAATGTGCCATCTTAGGAAAATTTTCTACCACCACAAATACTGAATCATTACCTCTGTGTCTTCTGCAATCCGAGTATGAAATCCATGCTAATATCCTTCCAAGGTCTTTCTGGAACTGTCAAAGGCTTATACAATCCAACATTCTAACTACTCCCTTTTGCAACTTGAAAAATTCTAAAAATTTGTACAAATCTCTTGGCATCCTTATGAATCTACAGCCAAAAATAGTTCTCACTCACCAACACTACTGTCTTATCAATTCCAAAATGTCCTGCCAATCTTCCACTATGCTTTTCTTTCACCAAGTTTTCCCTCATTGAACTTCGGGGTATACACAACTGATTACCTCTGAAAAAAATATCCTCTTAAATGAAATAATCCAACCACTGGCTTCTATCCTCCAAAACTGGTTCCTTACAAGCTTTCCAAGGTTCTACAAAATCTGGGTCTTTCTCATACAAGTTCTTAAACTCATCAAAGCCTAATACCTCCACTTTCATCTCTGTTAGCAAATTCCTTCTCCTACTCAATGCATCATGAAATCTATTTGACTTTCCACTCCTATGCTTCAAAACAAAAGTATAACTCTACAAGAACTCTATTCATCTCATTTGTCTCTGATTCAACTTACCTTGATTGTTCAAATATTGCAATGCCTGATGATTCACATACAACACAAATTCCCTAGGTAACAAATAGATTCCACTTCTTCAAGGCTTGAATTATAGCATAAAATTCCTGATCGTACATTGAATATCTTCTCCTAGCATCATTCAATTTCTCACTAAAATAAGCTACAGGTCTTCCTTCTTGACTCAACACTACCCCAATTGCGTTCTCACTTGCATCACAGTCTACTTGAAATACTTTAGTGAAATCCGGTAAATCCAACATAGGTTGCTCAGTCACTTTCTGCTTCAACAATTCAAAACTTTGATCTACTCTAGATGTCCATCTAAAATCCTTCCTATCTCCTCTCATTGTTCCTATCAAAGGGCTACAAATAGAATTGAAATTCCTAATGAACTTTTGGTAGAAACTAGTCAATCCATGAAAATATCTTACCTCTCCAATGCTTTCAGGTGTAGGCCATTCAACAATTGCTCTAACTTTCTCAGGATCCATCTTCAATCCTTCCACAGATATCACAAATCCCAAATATACCAATTCCTCCTTCATGAAACTACATTTCTTGATGTTTATCAACAATTGCTCCTCTCTTAATCTCTGCAAAACTTGTTTGATATGTAACAAATGCTCTTCTCTACTCTTATTGAAAATCAAGATATCATCCAAGTACACAATAAAAAACTTACCCAAGAATTTATTCAATACCTCATTCATGAATCTCATGAAAGTACTCGATGCATTTGTCAATCCAAAAGGCATCACCAACCATTCATACAATCCCTCATTTTTCTTAAATGTTGTTTTCCACTCATCCCCTTCTCTGAGTCTGATATGATGATATCCACTCTCCAAATCTATTTTTATAAAGTATCTAGCTCCACTCAAACAATCCATAATATCATCCATCTGGGGTAAAGGAAATCTATACTTCATTGTGATCTTATTTATGGCTTTTGAATCGATACACATTCTCCATTCTCCATCCTTCTTAGATGCCAATATAATAGGTACTGCACATGAGCTTAAGCTTTCTCTGATCAAATCTTTCCTTAAAAATTCTTGCACTTGTCTATTCAATTCTTCATTCTCTACAGGTGTCATCCAACATGCTACTTTATTAGGCAAACTAGCTCCAAGAATCATATCCATGCAATGACTAATACTCCTCACAGGTGGTAATCCATCAGGTACATTATCTGAAATGATCTCCTCATATTCTGTTAGCAACTCCTTTATCTCTTCTGAGTGTTCTTCCACATGCTTCAAATCTTCAACCTTCTTTGGAACTAAGGCATAACACACATTCTCATGTCTCAATCCATCAAGGAATCTGCTTCCGTTAACCAAACAAACCCTAGCGTTCATACAAACTTCAACTGTAGGAACATCTTCTAATGGCAACAAAATTTGCTTCATCCCATTAACAACAATAGTGTATATATTCTTCTTTCCATCATGAATAGCCTATCTATCATACTGCCAAGGCCTTCCCAACAAAATATGACATATATCCATAGGCATGATATCACACAAAACTTCATCATAGTAATTTCCTATCTTTAATTTCACCAAACATTGTTCACTTACCATAATCTTATGTTCATCTTGTATCCATGCTATCTGGTAGGGATTCAGGTGCTTCAATCTTTCCAACTTTAGCTTAGTCACCATCTCTTCAAAGACCAGGTTCTTAGAACTTCCACTGTCAACTATCACCTTGCAACATTTATTAGCTACCTTACGTCTTGTCTAGAAAAAATTCTTCCTTTGCAACTGTTCCAGTTTGAACTCACTTTGACATAATACTCTTCTATTCACCAACACTTCTCCTTCTTTTGGTTTGTTAGATGATCGAACATGATCTTCCTCAACAAAAGTTTTCCTTCTGTTGTTCTCCATCTTTATGCTCATCTCTCCTTGATTACATTTGAATGCTCTATGTACTTCTCCACCACATTTATAGCAAGTTCCTCGTAATACCCTCTTCTCTTGTCCTCTATCATCCCTTCTATGTCCTTAATGGTGTTAAGTAGCAACACAAATTTAAAACTAAATATTGGCATGTTTCTCAACTTGATAGGGTATATAAGCTTTAGGTATTCCAATTTCAAATGCATGATCATTTTATTTTTTATGTTAGGCATGGTTACAGTTAAATATGCTCTTCTCTATCATATGATATGGGGGTATTTTTATTTTTGCTTAATTCACATGAGGAGGTTAATGGATATAGCCTAATTTAAGACTTAAATGGTGGATGATTTATTTTATCCATATATGGTGTTGTTGATCTTGTTTTAGTTTCACCTCTACTATTGTTTGTATACATGATACATCATGGAATAAGTCCAACACCTATTTATGGATGCCCTACAATAGTAACATAAAAGGTGGAGTTGGAATTCACCCCTTGGGTATTGTTCATAGGTTGATGCATGTAGTCAAGAGGTTTTATTTGTTGTAAGTAGGTGGTGAACCCAACTTCAATTTGAGGGAGATTAACTCCTTTGGTAGGCTTGTCTTTGAAAGAGGCAAGTAGTTCAAATAGTTTATCCACGACCTTGTGCCATGGGTCCTTATGTAGGTATTTTATTGTAATTTTTTGTGAGTTTTACTTGCATCCATATCTTACAATTCTTTGTGAATTCATTTCATTGGCTACAAGTCATTTTTTTTTCCTTGTACAATTTATCTTTTTACATGTTATGTCTCAGATTATTTTGTGTAATCATGACCCTTGTTTATTATGATGAAGTATGGCTATTTGATTCTCCTTTCGGTCCTATGTTTTTATTTGGTCCCAAAGATCTAGATTCTTATTGTGCTTAAAAGCAACAAACATCCCCAACCAAAGTCATTGTTGGGAATCAATCTTATAGTGCCAAAAAATTTCTTGTTTCTATCCTCTTGTGTGCACTTTCCTTATTTCAACCACCATTAACATTTGATATGAGAAAATACCATATGGGTCTCCCTTGTGTTGGTGGAGTTTAGTGTTAAATAAAATTTTCAATTATTTATGTTTGTTGTTGAGATTTTGTTCTTTTCCCTTGGTTGTGGGCTTGTGGGTGGAATTGAGACCTATGCACTAGGTCCCAAGGCTTTAGGTTCCCCTAGAGTATTAGCTGCTACCCTTTGTAGTCTTATATTTATTTCTTTTAAGCTATAAGTGAGTGTGTGGACTTGGACCCTAGGGATTAATTCCTTGGGTCCCCAATCCCCTCTAGTGATCTATCCTTGCTATCATCCTCTTCCATGATTTATCTTCTCATGCTCTCAATTGGTGAATGGGCTTGGGACCAAAGGACTTAGTCCTAAGGTCTTGTGGTCCTCAACACATTGTAAGTCCTAAAGTTTCAAAACTCCCTAAAAACTTGAGAACCCCCACCCCAACTCCTATGGCTTATGTCCCCCAAAGCCTAAACCTCCTAGGGAACATCAAACCTATGCACCATGTCCCAAGTGCAAGGTCTACCTTGGCCCAAAATTTTTAGTTTTCATCTTCCCTCTTAGGCCTACAGGTGAATCTTGAACCTCAACACCATGTTCTTAGTGCCAAGTCTACCTCATGACCTAATTTGCATCCTTTCCCCTTTCCAATCCCTGGTTCCAATTTCCTCTTGAACCTTAACACCATATTATCGTAGCATGGTCCATATTCCCCACTTCCTCTTGCCTCCTATTTTCTAACTTTCTTTCTCTCCTAGCCTCTTCAACATATGTTCTTAGGTCCCTCCTAGACTTGGAGTTTTTATTGTCACCAATACATCTAAATTTTGTACCTTTTTCACACCTCAAAAATCCCTATAAAATAATTTTACCTAACCAAACAACTTCCATATCACTAGTAAGGCCTTGATTTGACCTCTAAAATGTCCCAAAGGTGTTTCCCTTCCAAAGATCCATTGTTTCAATTACTGGATGCAATTTAAATTGTAAAGGTAATGGTGACATGTATGGTAGCCCTACTATAATTAATGGGGTTTTCAATGTTCTTCCTACCCATGTCCACCTCTATGGTCACAAGTTGTTCATTTTTAAGGTTCCACTAACATACATGACCCCCATAGGACACATTCATTGTCCAATTCTCTTCCTCCCAATATTTTTGAGAGTAGTTAGACACCATAAGTTGAAAGCTATAAATATCGATTTGTATAACATTCAAAGGGTTGGTTTGTGCTATTTATAAATGCCTACATGTACCAAGTCACTCTATGGCTGTAAACCATGCCAATTTAGTCCATTTAAAGAGCAATAACATCTTTTAGGATCAAAAGGAAGTTCCTATTGTAAGTGATATTTGTAATTAAATATCTCTATTATAGTTTGTGTGTTTTCAAAGGATTTTCTTAATTACAACTAGGGTTTCTTCCTTGCCACATTTGTTGGCATGAGTTTAATACTCTATTTGACATATATACTGATATTTTAATGTATTGCAAGCCTTGTAATGGTATCTTCTATATTGTGTATGTATTTATATAGTTGTGTATTGCATTAAAAACTTACTTTGTTATTGATATCACAATATTTGGTGTATGTAAATGTACTGTTCATTTCTTTTCATGGCTTCAACTTATTTTTTCTTTGATGAATTTTTACTTTGTTTCTCAATGAAACAATCTTGGAAATATTTGACTAATCACACTCCTTTAAATGATAAAATTATTTATAATATTTTAGGATTAGAAGTAGGTTTCCTTGCACTTCTTGATTCAATGTATACCCAAGGAAATATATAAATTAAATTTTTAAATAATCAATTTTAAGTGTATTATATTTGCATTTCAAGATCTGGGTTGCTCATTATTTAATATTTCTTTTATATATTATTTGTGATCCTAGATGAAAATGGTGTCCAACTTATGATGACCATTATGCCTTATGTGTGCCTTATTATGATGTGAATAATTATGATGGCCATTAAGCCTTATGTGTGCCTCATTATGATGTGAATAATGGCATGTAAGATAATATCTTTTCATGAAGGATGTGTAAGAGCATATATGAAAAATATGTTGGTGTACAAGAGATATTAAGAGTTTTGTAAGAGAATAATTGTAGGGAGTTACATTGTTTTTGATAAGGAAAATCAAGTTTTGAAGGGGCCCCATAACCCTTTACAACAATGACAAGCTGCAAGAAAAACTAAGAAAATAACACTAGTAGCCCAAAAAACCAAAATGTTGACAATAGATAAAACTAAAGAAACCCATCAGCATACCAACATAAAAAAACATCAACACCCAGGCCAATGAAGAAAAAGAGTCAAAAATAGCTACAACATCTTCTCCAAAAAATTCACCGAGGCCATATTCTACTCAATGACCCCCTCATGCATCTCCACAACCTCTTTGAGCTCATCATATGCAGCAACAACACTCTTCTTGGTCCTACTTCTTGTCCTTAGACATGGTCCGACCTCCACATCCATTTCCAAAGCTGAAGATGGATCCAAATTTTTCTCCACTAGTTTCGAGCAATTAACATCTTCAATTGCTTTCTCAATTACCCCTAGCTCCAAAGATTTACTTGTCTATTTCAAGGATTTTTTGTTTAAAACAAAAAGACCCTTAGCAATGGCCTTCAAGGAATTGTTGCTGATGCTTATCATAGTTTTCAAATCCTTCGACAGCTTACCAATTTTTTCCTCAATACTAACAACATTATCTTCTAAAATCTTATTTTAATCATCTTTTCCAAAGAGGAAATCCTCTTCTCATGAGAAACCCCTAGGCGATCAACATCAAAAACTAATTTATCTGGTATTATATTCATAGTTTTCACCTTACCTTTAATTACCCATTCCTTTTGATTGCCTTAGATCATTGCCACACAGATATCCTACCAATTTTTGTTGGATTTTAGTTGGTCTCATCTTGTGGTTGTTTGTCCTATTTGTCAAAACATGCTTTGTTAATTCTTCATAACCAGCTGATGTTCATGATCTCATATTTTCAGCTTTTAGTACATATTGATTGGTTTGGGTACTTCATGGTACATCATCATTGGTGGTCATTCATGGCTTTGATAATCATTCTATGATTGGAATCATGGCATGTTTTGGTTCACCTAGTTATTCATGTTCTGGTTCACTTGGTTATTGACATTTCAATGAACATACATAGTTGGTCCCTTTTGGCATACTCAGTTGGTTTGTTTTACACTTGGTCGCATAGTTTGACAATTGGTTCATTATAATGCTTTGATGATATTCTACTCATTTGATGATTACATGATCATTGATACTAATCTCGTATGATTATATGTAATGATCATAGATATGTTTGAAGGTTCTAGTAGTAGGATTATAAAATGGCATCTATAGGTTATATTGGCACTTGGTTCTATGAGTATCTTTCACCAAGGCAATATTTTACCACTTGCATTATATTGGTTTACTTGGCTTCAACATTGGTTTCACTTGGTGTTAAAATATTTCACAAAGAGAACATATTATATTTGTCTTTGATAACTATCGAGCTCTTTATATTTGACTTGGCTTTGTTATCAAATTTTAACAATATTCTTTGGCATCAGTGGTTTATGTTTCACATACCCAAGATATGATTTATTAAGGAGATTGGGCTCCTATGGCTTCAATTGGTAAATGAAGTCACATGAATCAAACTTCAAAGAATTATGGTTAAAGTTTTAAAAAAGTTACACACATTGGCCTCTTTTTAGTGATTAAAATATAAGCCATTTCAATGGCTATTGGTTATCACATTGGCATCGGCTTTGATACTTTGGAATTGGTTGTTTCATAGGACATTGTTGGTCAGGATTCACTTTGCATATCAACCACATTACATCAGGCTACACCTTATTTTTTTGGTCTTTGAGTTTCATTGATTTTGACTTAAGTTATAAGTCAATATTAACTTGGATAGTCGATGATATATATATATATATATATTTCACATTGGCACTATTTTGTAACTACCTAGACTTTGGGAAACTTGGAACAGTTGAAGTCATTCATGACTCATGTGGACAATGTATCGACAACAATAATAAAGGTATTATTTGAAATATTTGTTTCACACAGACTTCAAATGATTACAAAATGAAGTGAAGTTCTAGACAACTTAACAAAGAATATTAGGGCGAAGTCTTTTGTTTTTCATTCTTAGGGTTTGAAACCCCAGCTACTGCCACCATGAACAATGGTAGTTACAAATGTCTAGCATTGGGAATTAAATGAACTGCAGTGTGGACTTCGGTATGATGGACATTGTAGAAAGAAGAATGGTTGAATTGCAGCTGAAAGTGGAAGTAAAGAAGGCAATTTTTTGTGAGATTTGTTTTCAGTTTTTGGCCACCATAGTAAGGTAGTATTTGCACAATCTATTGGTTCTTCGAAGTAAATATTGATAAGTTTTTTCCTTCATCAAAAGTGAAAAGGTAAAATGATTTCAGTTGCATTTGTTTGTGATTCAGTTACTTTGAAATGAGAATATATAGTTTTTGTTCAAATGCATTTTTTCGTTTTTTATAAACCCTAGTTAACTCAAGGGTTTCAAAATTTTGGAATAAAGGGTTTGCAAAATGTGAATACGGTTTCCAGTCTATAAAAGCATGGTATTTTCAGCCATTGAAAAGTGACAAAGGTTGGAATGAAATAACTAAGTTTTTTGTGAAAAAGAATATGGGTTTCTAATAGAAATATTCTTGTATTCAAAAGAGATAGATGAGAGCTTAAATTGTCTAATTTCTCTATTTCAAAAATAGAGATAAGCATTAAGAATTTTAGTGTGATTATCTTGGTACTATCATATTCATTACAGATTATAATAGGAAATTATTGTGTATCTTTTATATGTACTCTGTTGAGATTTTGTAATTGCAAAAATAATGCAGTTATAAGGTCTTGACAGTTTGCATGGTTATTGAGAAACTTTGTAAAGGAGTTGATGCTCCTACTGAAGTTGGTGCTTCAAAATTTTAGTAGAGTCGATGCTCCTGAATTGTTATGGAGTTGGTGCTCTTGAATTGTTATAGAGTTGGTGCTCTAAAAAATATTGTAATCAGTTTGGAATTAAGCCTGTAAGGCATTTTGGAGTGGTTTTTCTACCCCAAGAGGGATTTCCACTCGTCAAAGTTATGTGTTTCTCTTTTGCGTGGTTTGTGCTTATCTTGCTTAAGTTTTCATTTTGTCATTTTTCAAAGTGGTTCATGCAATGCTCTGATATAATTTTTATGATTTCAATCTGTCTAAAATATTTCACAAATGTGGATGTTCATGTTTCAAATCATTATCTTGTTGATACTCAATGCTATATGACCAATTAGTTCAATCATTACAGTATAATCAAACAATTCAAACACATACTTAATGTGCTCAATGACTTGTTCTTGATAAAGTTGCAATCATATAAATTCATTGTTTAAGTTCAATATCAAAGTTGTTTGGTTAAAAGATCACATTGAAACAAAGTGGTATTTGTCTCAAGGTCTTCTTTTATTTTGCATGTCAAGGTTTAAATTTTAAAGTTTTACTCTGATTTACCCCCCCCTCTCAGAGTAATTTATCTTCCAACAATTGGTATCAGAGGATAGGGTCCTGCATTAGGTTTCATACCTAGGATTGATTCTGGTCTTGGAAGTCAATATGTTGAATGTGCAAGAAGGTTCATCTATTACAAGAGCTCCTCTATTTGATGGCTCTGATATGTGTTTTGGAAAATCAAAATGGAAACATATCTGATTTCTTTAGACCTTGATGTCTCAAACTTAATGTGTAGTAAATACATTGTACTTGACACCATACCTACAAATCATGATGAGAAAAGGAAATATGAAATGAATGCAAGAGCTAAACATGCACTCTTTTGTGGCTTGACAAAAGATGTATTTGTTAAAGTCATGCATTGTAAATCTGCATATGAAATTTGGGAGAAGCTTGAAAATGTGTATCAAGGAAATGAAAAGGTCAAGCAATCCAAAATCCTTACTCTCAAGAATCAATTTTAGGAAATGAGAATGAAGGATGATGAAAAGATTGCTGATTATTTCTTAAGAATAGATGAAGTTGTCAATGCAGGAAGAGGTCTAGGTGAAACAATTGCAGATTCCGATGTTGTTCAAAAAAGTGAGTAGGATTTTGCATCCTAAATTTGAGTCTAAAGTTTCTACTCTTGAAGAAAAGAAATGTTTTGATTCACTTACCTTGGATAATTTACAAGGAATATTAACAACCTATGAAATGAGGATAGGAAGCTTTGCTTGAACTTCTAAAGAGATTGCTTTTAAAGCAGAAAAGAAAGAAGATTTAGACAATGAATCAGAGTTGTTTGATTCTTTAGAAGCTCTTTTAGTGAGGAAGTTGACAAAGAAATATAAAGAAAAAATGTCATTCAAATGTTTTACTTGTGGCAAGTCTAGACACTTTGATGCTAAATGCCCTTACAGTGATCAAGCCAATGAGGATGAAAAGTTAGAAAAATAGTATAAGAAAAAGGTTTTTGATCCTAAGAAGAAGTTTAACTTCAAAAAGAAAAAGAGTCTCTTTACCAAAGAAGACTTAGATGTTGGGACACATGACTCACTTGGTGATGAAGATGAAACTTTATTCATGGCTGAAGTTGATTCACAAAAGGCTTCAAATAAAGAATCAAATAATCCGTCTATTTTAGAGGATGATAAAATAGATCTAAAAGGTGAAACTGTATTTATGGCCACAATGAATGAAATGGAACTACAAGAAAATAGACTTGTAGAGAATTTTTCTTTTAATAAAGAATTGAATGGTTTTGAGAATGAACTGAAAATTGCTCTAAGTGAAGTTCAAAATTTGAAGGACTTAGTATACCTGAAAATTTAGATTGAGCAAGATACTGAGAATCTAGTAAGTAAGATTATAATCGTTGAAAAGGAAATTAATGATTTAATACTTCAAGTTGAAATTCTTAAGATTACAAGGATGCAATTGGAATTCAAGGAAGAAAAGTGTTGTATCTTAGAAACTAAAATCAACAATATTAGAAAGGAATTTGATAATTTTACAGATCTTTTGAATAAACAAAGGTCTTATGAAGACAAGTCAGGTCTTGGTTATGAATGATTCAAGTGATTTTTTAGATATAAATGTAAAAGCTAAATATGACAGATCTAGAAAGCTTCCTATAAGAAGAAAAATGGTCTTTCTAAGACAACCATGCAAAACAAAGTTAAGTTGATTTGTATGCCTAAAAGGAGAAATGTAGAACCAAAAGGTATCTTTAGTCAAACTAAATTACATGTTAAAGTTGAAAATACATGGATCTTAGATAGTGGTTGTTCTCATCATATGATAGGGGACATAAGTATTTTTATTGAACTTGAATTTGGTGATTTTGGTTTAGTATCGTTTGGTAACGATGATTGCATACAACTTATGGAAAAAGGAATAGTGGTTTTTGGTAACAACATTTTCTTGCCAAATTTTTATTATGCAGCAGGTTTAAAACACAATCTATTAAGTGTGACAAAAATATGTGATTAGGATTTATGTATTCTTTTTGATGATTGTGGGTGTTAGATTAAAAGGAAATCAGGAGAAATAGTTATTGCTAGTTCAAGGACACAGGGAAATATCTATGAAGTGACTAGTGTGAAAGTGCTTGATCAGTTGAGGAGGAGTCCCTATGATCTTCCTCCTATTTCTTTTCACTAATCAATATTTGTGATTGCAGGGTGTGTTTTAAAGTTTTATCTTATATCCTTGAAAGTATAAACTGCAATCAAAGCTTTGTAGTTTAGTTGGTGTTTTGGAATAGTTTGCAATTTTTTATTACATGAAGGATTGTGTGTTAACATTGTCTTGATTATGGCAACAAGATGTAGAATTTTTTTCTTGAGAATTGATATTAGTTGCTTGGATAGTAAATACTTAGTTGTTCTATCTACATAAAGAGGAAGGCTCTATGTTATGAAGAGAGAATTTAGAAAACTCTATGTCTGAGGAGATGGAGAAGAAAGATTATGTTTTTTTTAAGTCATGCAATTTTGTCTACTTCATGAAGCAATGTGGAATAGGGTTTCAAGGCTTCTCGAAATAGTCTTGTCTGAATGCATTTTAAAGTATGCATGATCTTAGGGGGAGACATTCTTATCTGTCTGCACCATTTGTTTCCTTAAGCATTATTTCATCTTTGAGTATTCCACTAGATGGTATTATGTGTATTTTGATATTATGGTTGATATAATAGTTGTCTAATGTTCAAATTGTCAAGGTAAATCCTTTTAGGTTTCATGAGATGATTACTTAAGATAGGAAAACATCAGTGAACGCAACATTTGTTGCTTGGACACAAATGTAAGGTGCTTGCAGGGGTATGGTAGTAATACTAGTGTTCTGACAGTGAGTATGCAAATGATAATGTGACATAATTGCATAACTCAATGATGATTTGTATATTTCCTATCTATAATAGTTATTTTGTATGCTGATAGTATAGTATACATGATGACAACTTTTATAGTTGCTTTGGTATAACAATGCTTTGTTGTTACTTGGCAATTCATGGTCTTTAGCTTGTAGGTGATAGTACTTTGTTGGTTAACACAATTGATCATTATTTTGTTGATATGGTTCAGGATAATTGGTATGATAGGTAATAGTATGGTAATATTTATTCATATGCTTCCTTGATTCATGCTTGATAGTGATTTGTTGCTATACAAAAGGAAGTTGGTTCTGGCATGATATGTTGATCTTATGAGATTTAGTTGACAATGTTCATATCCTTCATGGTATTTAGAAGTTTATGCTTATCATGCACATAGTATGGTGTTGTTTAATCAGGGCTTCATCTGAAATAGCTTGAATAATTGTGTTTCTACTTGCTAAATACTCTCTATCCTTGTTCAAGTGTGGTACTAAGAAAGGAGTAATGATAGTAGTTTTGATATATTTTTGTATAACGCTACTTTGTAGGGGAAGCTTGGTTCTACATGTTTTCATTCCCAAATCTCTTATCTATTATCATTTGTTGCTCAATTGTTTCTCTTGCAGCTACTTTTGATTGGATAAGTGGTTGGATTTAGTTGTTTATATATTCATGGAATATTACATTCTCTGCTATTATTCCTTTTTCCTCGTGACATAAAGGGGGAGAAAATGATGGTTCAGTGATTGGTTTGTGATTAGTTCAAATGGCTAAATTTTTTCCATCAAGGAAAAAGGGGGAGTTTGTTGGATTTCATTTGGTCTCATCTTGTGGTTGTTTGTCCTTGATGTCAAAACATGCTTTGTTAATTCTTCATAGCTAGCTGATGTTAATGATCTCAAATTTTCAGC